>APFE031259800.1:228004-258323 GCA_000404065.3 Pinus taeda | reverse complement strand
TATTGGCTTATATTAATCATAATTTTAAGGATAAAAAAGATTGCCTAACTTACTTTTTATATTAATATATTTCATATTAATAAACCTTTTAAAGAAATTATTTTCGAACTCTCATTTTTCTTTTCAAATGAACAATGCTAGTCCTATTTTGTCTTTGATTTTATTCGGAATCAAATGACTTTATTTTGTCTTTGATTCTCTTCTGATCAAATGGGACGTAGAGATTATTTTCTAAATTGGCCAAACTTTTATCATTCAAACTAAATCAAATATTCTAGTAATAAAATTGTAAATGAAATAATCTTCATAAAAGAGTAAAAAATGAATTCTTAGCTTTTACAAGATTGTGAGAAGTTTTTCCTAAAATGACATCCAAAATATGTTTTTCTAACAAATTCATTTTCATTTTTTTCTCTTTCCCTAATTAATGTTCACCAATTATTTTTTATGACAAAATTGATTCCAATTCAACAACTCTTTAATTGTGACAATTGTGTATTTATATTTTGAAAAGGAATTTACATTAATATTTGTTTAGGAAAGTATTTAGAAGTATCCCTATACATACATAGAATTGTATTAATTTCATATATCTCGTCTAAAAGGAGGGATTTAATCCTTTAAGGTATAATTGCTTTCTTAACGTATAAAACTTCTTAAGTTGTTTGCATCTAGAGGAATTTGATCTATCTCGATGCATAACATATGTACATTTATTCTAATTGTGGGCAGCCAATTGGAAAATATTATGCATAGATAAGACATGTTCAATTAATAATTTTCTACAAAAACTAATACAATATACTTATATAAGTGTTTGTCACATCCAAATTTTTCCAAACTTGGAGATAGAGGTTGAGAGAATATCTCAACAGTCCCCAACAAACCCCAACTAGCTATAAAGTATGCGTTAATTATAATACTCTCTCTTAACCTTACATGACAAAGAACAATACCAAATTCACATAAAAATAATTTTGGACTTTAACCACTATCTACAACTATCTAATATCTTCTTCATCAACATTTATGTCGACTTCTAAACTCTTGTAGACTATGCTCCTCAACTATTCACTATAGGTTTCCACTTTATTCATTGAAGATGCAATTTCTTCTTACCATCAACCACATATTTGTAGTGACTCATGGTTCTTGAAATACTTCAAAAAATAGTCTAGATACCAAATCACTCTATGACACACTTCCATCTATCATAACATAGTGAACTACTATTTTTACAATTATATAGGAAATTAGTCTAGATATTAAATGTATCCAATGGTCAAACATATAAATTTACCTTTTTCACATTGAATAGATTGTAAATGCACAAGCATAGTTAGTAAATATTGTTCTTAGAGCATTGAGTTAGAATAGGAACCACAAACATATTGTAGGTTGTAGACATAACTAAACGCCATCATGGTTTGTGTGGAACTAAATCAGTATCATGACAAGTAGCTTAAATTATGTTTACATGTTCTTGATTGTTCTCCATCATAATATATATATAAATTATATATATAATAGTATATATAAAATTAATAATATATATAGCTAGATTGCAAAAATCTATGAGAGGTTGTATTCATTTCATTATCATTCTATCAACTCTATGTCTTCAAAGATGTTATTAGGAGAATATTAGGTGATACTTGTGTTGGATGATTCTTTTAATTTTCCACTTGAAAGGACTTTGTCATGGATTTCGCAATTGAATGTTGTATGTCCATATATTTAGTAGTATAATAATTCAACTCAACTCCTATTTGTATTCATCCTTCCCATGGAAAATAATGTAATTTCATTTTGTGAACTCATTTACGTGTGTTTTTTTTCATCCTCATTTATTCTACGAAGGGTGTTTCTATCATTTCATCTAGTGCGAGATACGATACTTGACTTGAAGTAAAACTAACATTGTCATAGTTAGAACATATATTGTTTAATAAAATTTCCTTTGCATCCTTTTCATCTACGTTAGTCTCAATTTTTGACCAACTACAGTATAAGAGACTTTAGTTTGTTTAAGTGAGTAGACAAGGATGTCTCATCATGCATTTTGACTTTAAACAGTTGCAATTTTAATTAAAACTTTGTATTTATATGTTTTTTACTAGGTATGTTACTCAATTATTCCCATATTTTTTGTAGATTAATTTTCTAAATAAATAAGATGTAGTTGAGAATCTGAAAAAGATAATCCAAAGATAGACATAGCTCTTCCCTTCCCTTTCTCCCATGCAATTAATTTCTTTAGCCTTGTAGGTGTTATTTTTATGATATTTGTAGGTGCTTCAGATCATAGTGTATTAAGGTATTTGTTTGAAAAACCTAATCTTAATGCCAAGAAAGCTAGATGGTTGGCTATACTCAATTAATTGTACTTCGGGATAAGATACATTAAGTGCAAGGAGAATTGGGTTGTAGATGATATTAGTGTAGGTGAATGATATTTTAGTTGTGAGCTCTAATAGGATAGATTTGCATCAGATAATCTTGGTAGAAGTGCAATGTGATAACAAGTACAAACAACTAAAGTAGAGGTTGCAACAATAGGGTGAAGGTGATAGGGATGAGGATTATCACCACATGATGAATGTCTTGGTCAGATTGAGGAACATGGTTTATGTGCGAGATAGAAGTGATTTGAAGAAGCCCATCTTGTGGGAGTTTCATGTCAAGACATATTCAGGTCATGCCCGATATAAGAATACTTTGACAACTATTAAGAAATTATAACACTGGCCCAACTTGAAAAAGGAAGAGGATGAGTTTGGTGCTAGATGTTTAAATTCTCAGCAAAAGAAAGCTAGGTGTAAGCACCCAAGTCATCTATTACAATCTATTCCAATTCTAGAATGGAAATGGGAGGTCATTTCCATGGAATTCATTCCAAGTTTTCTAAGGACATCGAGACAATATCATTCCATTGTCGTTGTAGTTGACAGGTTGACCAAGGTAGTTCATTTGATTCCAATGAAGTCTACAAATTGAACTAATGAGAGAGCTCAAATCTTCATCAGGGAGATAGTGAGGTTGGATAGTGTTGGCAGGAAGATAATATCAGAGAGAGATGTCAGGTTCACTTCCAAGTTTTGGAATGAGTTTCTTAAAATATTGGGGATAGAATTAGCTTTCAATACAACTTATCGTTAGTAGAAAAATGGATAGAGAGAGAGGTTTAACATGATTTTTTAGCACATGTTGAGGATATATGTCATGCATAAATAGAGGAAGTGGGAGGAGTATCTTCCATTAGTGAAGTTTTCATATAATAATCAATATTAGGAATCCTTGAATATGAGTCCATTCGAAGCTCTCTATGGGTAGAGTTACAATACTCCTATCAATTAGATGGAATAGGATATCTACATTATCAAAAATAATTTAAAGGTAGTATAGGACATGCATAAGAGTTATGTATATTAACACAGGTCATTCAAGGAGTTTGAGTTTTGGAGCATGTTTATTGGAGCATCAAGCCCAAGAGGAAATTCTTGACGATTGGATCATGTGCCAAGCTAGAACCTTGGTATTGTAGGACTTTTTAGATCCTTGAGAGGATTGGACCAGTGGCCTATACACTCACACTTCCACCAAAAGTTAAACTCTGTGATGTTTCCATGTTCTATTGCTTAAGGGATATGTGCAAGATGTTGTTGATATGATTGATTGGTCTCTATTGTAGGTGCAACTAGAACAAGAGTTCCAACTAGATCCATAATGCATTATGTAGAGAAAACATCTCATACTCTAGAACCAAGAAATAAAATAATTTAAAGTGTAACATAATCACTTTTTCCCGATGAAGCTACATGGGAGATGATTGATCAAATGTTGGCTTTGTACCCTTCACTATTTGTTGGATCAAGCAAATGAGGTTTTGGTGTGTGTGTGTATAATTATATATATCTTTGTGTGTGTGTGTGTTGCTTTAAATACCACAATGAGTTGTGTTATAAATCTCTAATAACCAGTATGTTTATTTATTTTTTCAACTGAATGTCATTGCAAATACTAAATTGCACTATTATAAGGATCCACAGACATTGTGTTGTTCCTTCAATGGATTGCTAGTCATATGTGAGATAGAACACTGAAGATAATGTTGGCCCAAGGGGGAGGGGTTTGTAACAACTCTTGGTTCAAATTTCATGCAATAAAGCCTAAGAAAGGAAAAATAACACCACTATCATTTGACACATATTCCAAGTTGAATGTTTGGAAAACACTATAGTGGGCATCACATGTGGTTTAATAATGGATATGGAAATTTGAAAAGGCATTGGAAAAGGGAAGAGGCAATAATTTCCATTTAATTGTGAAAACAATAGAAAATAGGAGAAAAGGAAGCTCACGAAACACAAATTTTCATTCAAGGGAAGCTAGAGGAAAAATGAAGTATAATGAAGAGAAATGGGATGTCAATGATAAAGATTCATTAGAGAGACAATTCACATTTTTTTCCCATCTTTTGTTAGTTTAGTTTTGGCTCTCCTTTCATTCTCTCTCCCTCATACACTCTTGTACACTTAGAGTATTCTTGGATCATTTTAGCATTTACACGAAATTGGATAAGGAAGGTAAAGGATAACGAAAGGAAAGCATGGGAGTAGAAGGAAAAGCTTAGATCACTAGCTTCAACAAGAGGATTTTCCAGGTAATAGCTTGCATGTATGATTTTCTTGTTGGGATGTGAATGCATGGTACACGATTTTTTTTTATTTCGTTCGTTTGATGTCATTAGAGTGGGATTTTCTTTGTTTTACAGTGGTTTCAACCTTTCCGTGCCATTTCCTTAATAACCATGGTGTGATAGGGTTCATTGTTTGTTATGCTTTGGATTGCTAGAAAATTTTGGAACTAGGTGAGTTGTTGTCAAGAAAATCCCAAGGGTTGGGGGAGGATATGGTTTTCTCCAAGAAACCATCAGTATCTGGGTGGAGACATGAAAAATGATCAAGGTACGGTGAAGAAAATTTAAGGCATCCAAGCTTGGTTTGGTCTTGTGATCTCAGGACCAATTTAGGTTAGATCACGGTATCTTGAGGGTGGAAGTGGTTTAACCTCTGGAGTCCTTGGTTGATTATGTCTTGGTCTATCACATGAGATCCCACATTCATGCTTGAAATATGATAAGAGGGTGATTGACTAAAAGAAATATTTTTTTTAGCGCAATCTATGGTGGGCTAGTACATGGAAGTCCCTGACTTGGTTGGATTTTACATAAGTTAATATGATCTAATATTGTAATGTAACTAATGAGCACATGTACATGTTATTATGTGGAATTTAAGAATTATTTTTCATGCTTTCTATTCTGGTTATATGTTCTTAATAATCATGGTTCTATGATGTTCTCTATCTACGCCTCTCGTTCATGATTTCATGGTTTATTGAACGGTTCATGAATGCATGAGCTAACAAGCATTCTCTAAGTTAGCTTGAGAGCGAATTGACCCTTCTTGGTGATTTTCATATGAAGTTTAGAACCTTATGATGAAATGTTCATTCATGAGCTGTAGCTTTCATGTTTAACATATGTTTAACAAAATTACTATCATTCACGAGGAAGGTTATAGTCAATATCTTACTTAAGCATTAATTATTTAGCATTATTATCATGATTTTCATTATTATAGAATGTTATAGGACATTTTGGGCAATGGTATAGAGGATAACCTAATAATCTATCATAGATCTTGTGATCAAATGCAAAGAGAAGGGGATTTTGGGTCACAACCGCTAAGAGATAGGCATATTCATGCGACTATATCCTGATAATCGCATGCACAGTGTGTCAGGGGTGTGATTGAGGTGTTAATTCACTGAAAAGAAATTCCATCTCAGGGATTGATCGCTTAGGGTGGTTCTCTTGCGCTTGCATGATATATAGTCCCTGAGGAATGGAAATAATTTTTCATTTTATAGGCCACACTTCCATAATTGGAACTTGGAGCTTCGGTCATGTCATAGTAGCACTCAGCTCATGTTTACCTTGGATACCTTGTTAAAGTAATTAAATGTGGGAGGGGGTCCTTATAGTTTCTTTATCATGTATGCAAAACTAGGTTCTACATATACATATATGTGTTGTAGCTCTTAGTTATGGATGTGCTATAATGATGATGCAAGTGGTGGTACATGGATGATCATTTTTCGTAATTTTTAATGTCTAAAAAATGTCATTATAGCACATAGTTAGCCAACAAATCAGCCATTGCATTACAACTTCTATGGGCATGTTTATAAATGATAATTTTAAATGGAGACTAAATTGGACATGCCCTTAGATAATGGTTAAATAACATAGAATGATGGCAATGTTAAATGCAATTTAGTTGAAATACCACAAGTACATAGTTTATATTAAGCACCAACTAATAGGGACCTAGATTTATGGCCTCAATTAAGATTTCAATGGAAGCACTATATTCTAATACATATTTAGTGCTAGGGCCTCGAAGGATGTCTCCTAAACTCAAAAGTTCATCAGTGGGTGAAAATAGCACTAAATTAGCAAAATAAATGTTCGAGGAACTACAAATACTACAATCGACATATTCTATGTAGATGGAAGAGAGTAATGAATGATAAGAGGACGTACCAAATCTAATAAGCAATGAACTAAAATGTAACACACATGTAGAAAATAGTAAAGGCATATACTAAATAATATGTATACCTGCCACACCCAGTGGTATAGGAATAATACTTCCTCAAATAATTATTACTGGAGGGCTCAATAACATTATTCCCATTATAGTCGATGAACACATAGGCCCCTTTCTTTAACACATGTTTGACAATGTAGGGACCAATCTCTAGAGATTATAACATTCCTGCACCCAATTCATCATTTTTTTTTATCATAAACAAAGACCAAGTTCTTTGGGAAAATATGTGAGGTCAAACATACTTGTAATATTGAAGTTTGATGGATTTTTGATATGCCTGATTAGCTATGAGAGCATCATGAAATTATTCATCAAGTCAAGAAAAATAGAGGAGCCATTCTTCCTTGGTCAATGTGTTGGGGAGAAGGTCAATGACAAGTTTTAAAACTGGTATCTCACATTCGATTAGAAACATATTTTCCATGCCATATATGAGTTAGAATGCAATAACTCTCATGCAGTCTTAGAAGATATTCAATAAGTACAAAGGCATGGAAAGAGCATTAAGTGATAATTTTGTTTATGTTTCCCAACCCTGCATTGGATCATAGTCTTTAAGTTGCAATTCATGGTCTTGACTTGGCTATGAGATTGAGGGTATTAGGGAGAAGAGTTCTCATGGAAGAACCTTGACATGGTTTAAATTTTAATCATTATCTGATTATGAAAGTTAGATTCACGATCAATGACACTCACTTTGGGGAAATCTAACCTAACAATGATGAGGATGAAAAAGAATATAGCGAGGGAAGCACCATTGTTTGAGTATGTAGGAATCGCCTCAACCCACTTAGTCAAATAACTGAAGGTTAAATAGATATGATTATTACCCTAAGAGGAGGTAGTTTTACACAACATGAAATCAATGTCCCATTTTGCAAAGGGGCCAACAACAACCATAGGATAAAAGGAAGCATGATGGGTGTGCATTTTATTGGTATATATTTGACAAGGATGACACCTTTGGATTATAGTCATACAATCCTTTAAGATCGATGAAACAAAGTACTCAACACATAAGATTTTCTAGGTAGTGGCTAACTGAGATGGATGACCACTGCATACCCCCACATGGAAGTGATTCAAAATGTGATCATTCTTTTCATGATTTAAACACCAATGTAACACCAAGTCAACCCTTTGGTCATAAAGGGTATCATCTATGATGAGGTATTATTTAATGATGTAGTGTACGCACTAATGGTGATCACACAATGACTGAGGCTGAAGCATTTCCATATAGAAATAGATAAAGATATCACTGTAACATCGATTAGAAGAGCTAATGATGAACAAAGTCTCCTCGTGGAATGAAGCAACCATTGTTCAATTAATAATATGAGTAATAATATAGAAATTGTATGTTATTTATTATTTTTCTATTTCATTTTTATAATTTTAAAAATAATTATTCAATGATAATATAATAATTATAAAATATCAAATTAATTTAAATGTACTTTATTAATGGTGATTATATCCATATATTATTGATAAACATGTTCTCTTTTTTTTTGCTAAAGCAAGAGTATTACCTTCTATATCATTAAATCAAACACAATTTACAATAGATACACACTTCCACCAAACCATGTGGTCAAAGGAAAAAAAAGAAGATGTCCTGTAGAATCAAAGCCCTCAAACCTAAAAAAGTACCCGTCAAACCCTTTCGAGTACAAACAAAAATAAGCAATGG
This sequence comes from Pinus taeda, assembly GCA_000404065.3. Classification (NCBI taxonomy): domain Eukaryota; kingdom Viridiplantae; phylum Streptophyta; class Pinopsida; order Pinales; family Pinaceae; genus Pinus; species Pinus taeda. The sequence goes on along the minus strand of APFE031259800.1, from coordinate 249,947 downwards.
GAATCACAAGGTACATGAACCCTCCCCACATATACCCATGACAACAAACCCCTAACCTTCCTCTTAATCACTACCATCCATTTTTCTTTTTAAATCTAACATTGGAGATACATTTTTCTCCATGAAGAAGTAATATGTTTAACCCCTTGACCCCACCAAACCGCTCACACAATACTAATCATTTATTGGTCTTGCTAAATTGGATGATGGAGCTGAAAATTGCACGTTTGAAGTCATCAAACTTTAGTGTGCGATGCGGGTGGTTTTCAGACCCAGCCCTCATCCACATGTCAAGAGTTATATGGTATCGATGCCAAATTTTTAGAACCACCTTCGGCTTGAAAGCGGTGTGATCACTCCAAAATGAGTTAGGAAGTGGTTTTGTCTCCTGACACTGGAAAATTGGGAAATGTTGTTGCCAGAATAGGGCCATCAGTTATTACTCTTAACCTTTCTCCTAACTGAGCAAACCAAGTGCTAGAATCTAGGGACTTTCAGGGTTGTGATTACCATAGCTGCTGAGCCCAACCCTGGCGAAACCTGTCTAACTAAATTTTGAAACCTGTAGAAATCTACTCATTGCGTATTGGCTTCCTTAGTTTTGTTCTGATACACTTCTTTATCCTCTTCGACTTGGTTATGGGAAAGTTCTTTTAGGTTTCTCTATGACATTGCAAGCCAATCCATCAAAATTTTACTATCCTTATAGTTGACACCTTGGTTGGCGAGAATGTCTGCCAATTTGTTGGCCTCTCTACGCACATGGGTGAATCTAAGTGTGTGCAGCCCCTGAAGATGTTCCTGTGTTTTATGGAGAACCCTTATTAACCTCCAGAGTTTTGTAACATTTTTTGGCCCTGTTCCATGACTAATTCTCGTGGCTACGTTGATGACTAACTTGGAATCAACTGCTATTATCACATTTTGGCAGTTGTCCTATTTCAGAAATTCTAAGCACTGCTCCAATGCCATTAGTTCCACCATGTTGTTGGTGGCTTTTCCTAAATGACAATGGAAGGGGGAGATAATGCTTTTAGTTTCATCCCAAAGAACTCCTCCAAAGTCTGCCATTCCTGGGTTACCTTTTGAAGCACCATCGATGTTATACTTAAAACAACCTTCCGTGGGGGATTCCATAATTCTTTAACCACTTCCCTCATGATTATTTTCCTGTCTAGACCTTGTGGAATGAGCGCATGCATGCCTAACTACTTGAGAATTCTCAACTCTACTTCTAAGGGAGCATTTTTGGGGAGATCCCTTATTGTGGTGCCAACTGTCTCTTTAAGTTGTTCCAAGATCTTCTCCAACAGGTGAAGAGAGGAATTCTTCTCTTCTTTGAAAATTATTTTCTTTCTCTCTTTCCACACATTCCATATAATGAAACTTGGAAAAATATCCGAGGAGAAGTTATGAACTTCATAATCTGAAAAATTATTCCTCCAATTGTTTAGGGTGTTAGTGATACTTTCTTTGTCTATATTGGACTGATTGAAGATTGTGGCAGAAATATCCCATAACGTTGACGTGAAAATGCAGCTATTGAGAAGATGTTCCATTGTCTCCTCATGAGCTTCATAGAACTGGCATCTGGAGGGTCCCAACATACCCTCTTTCTAATATTGTCCTAGGTTAATATTTTCTTGTATTGAACCAACAACATAAAGAGTTTGATCTTCATCCAGCCTTTGTGCCTCCATAGCTTCTGCCAAATTCTAACCAGAGCTTGGGATTCTAACCCAAGGAGAATACCTTTTGCTTCCTTAATATTAAAATTGTCCTATTTGTTGTTATCCCATCTTAGTTGATCCTGCCCTTCAGTAACTAAAATCATCATCTGATCCAACATCCTCTTTAGGGTCTCTACTCTATTGTTGAGGGTTTTGTCCTCTCTGCCATCTATTTTTTTCCATGTTCTCCATTTTCCTGTATTATGAGTATGCTCCCAAAAGTCCTTTACTGTTAGTAATCCTTGGTTGTCTATCTCATGCTTGAGGCATAAAAATTCCTCTTTCAATACTGTTGGTTCTTTTTGCCATTTATCCTCCCAAAAGAGTGTCAGATCTCCATCTGTGATTTCCTAGAAACTATTTTTTTGAACCACCCCTCTATTCTCCCAGGCCTTGTTCCACATGGAAGAGCCCTTCATGTTTCCAGGCATTCTTATTAGCTCAAAATAATGCCATGAGCTGGCATATTTTTCCTTCCAGATACTTTCCCATTGAGCCTTAGGATCCTTAACCCACTGCCACCAAAGTTTGGCCCCTATAATCTTACTGAGAATCTCTAGATCATCCAATCCTAGGCCTCCTTGGTTCTTGGGTTTACAGATCTTTTCCCATGAGACTAAAGCCCATTTTTTCCTAGTTTCCTCCTTGCCCCAAAGAAAATATCTTTGGATATTTCTAAAATGTTGTAAGACTCCTTTTGGAGCTGGGAGAGCTGAGAGCATAAAGACTGGGATAGCTTGGAGCACTACCTCTGTAAGAACTAGTATACTAGCCAGATTTAAAGACCTGATTGTCAATTTCCTGACCTTATCTTGCATCTTGATGATTAATGGTCCCCAAATGCTCCTGTGCAAGGGCTTAGCCATTAGAGGAACTCCCAAATACCTAGAGGGGAGGGATTCTCTTTAAAAGCCAAGAATTCTGGAGACATTTCTCTGAATGGCTATACAGATGTCAAAGAAAAAAAATTGATTTGGAAAGACTGACTTCCATACCTGTTGCAATAGCAAAATCATTCAAAATTTGTTTGTATGCAAGCACTTCCTTAACTGTGGGAATTCCCTATAACATGGTATCATCTACAATGTTTTGATGAGTCAAAACTTGACCATTCTGTGATAGTTGGAGTCCTTGAATTTTGCCTGTTACTTTAGCATGCTTAATGGACCACCCCAGCCCTTCCATCATAAGGATGAAGAGGAAAGGAGAGAGCGGATCTACCTATCTCAGTCCTCTAGAAGGAAGAAAAATCTCAAAGGATAGCCATTAACTAAAATTAAAAAGCTAGAGGAAGTCACCAGGGCCATGACCCATCTGACCCAATTATGATCAAAACTAAATGCGGTAAGCACTTTCTTGATATATGTCTAGCTCACTTTATCATAAGCTTTGGCTATGTCCAATTGCATTATCATACCCACTTTCTTTTTACTAGTTAATGAGTGAACCACGTCATGAGCTTGAATGATGTTATCTAGTATTTGTCTACCTTCCACATAACCAAATTGTTCCCACGAAACAAGCGTAGGTAGAAAAGGTTTGAGTTTGTTGGCCATGACCTTGCAAATTATCTTGTAAACTACATTACATAAAGCGATGGGCCTATACCTCTCTGGAATTTGAGCATTATCCTATTTTGGAATTAGGGCGACGAAGGAGGTATTGAGAGCCTTCAAAATAGTTCTGTTTAGCCTAGAATCTTCCACTACCCTTAAAATATCCTTTTTGACAATATTCCAACAAACTTTGAATAAATCCACATTGAATCCATCCGGACCTAGAGCCTTGCCATTTTTCATTTCCTTAAGTACCTCACTGACCTCCTTTTGAGTTACAGGACTGTTGAGATTACAGTTATCCTCTATTGATACCAACTTAGGGATGCATTTAGTGAAGTCCTTCATGAAAGGTTTCCTTACTAAAATGTTTTCCTGGGCGATACCTCCGAAGTGCTTAACTAACACTGCTTCTATCTCCTCATGGAATTGATGTATCTGCCCCTCATCGTCATTGATCGAAGAGATCCTATTATGAGGCCTATTTGCAATGGTGGATCTATGGAAAAATTTAGTGTTATGCTCTCCTTATTTTAGCCATTAAACTTTTGATTTTTGTTTCCAAAAAAATTCCTCTTGTTTACACAACCTTTCCCATTCTTGATGATGTTTCTCTACTTGATCATTTTTGTTCTTATCAAAGCCTTCCTTAATCAAATCTTGTTTGAGCTTTAGAATTGTATTTTCCACAGCTTCCTTACCTGCAAAAATATTTCCAAATTCAAGCTTTGTTCTTATCAAAGCCTTCCTTGATCAAAGCTCAGTTGAGCTCCAAAATTTTATTTTCCATAGATTCCTAACCTACAAAAATATTTCCAAATTTAATCTTTTATGTACCAGGAACATTGTTGATCCCTGAATCTACAAATCTTCTACCCACCATCTTTCAACATTACTGATGAATTCTGGGTGTGAAAGCCAAATATTTTCAAATCTGAAAGGTCGATTTCTAGGGGTACCTATGCCCTTGATCTCCTTTTGAACTGGCTAGTGATCTGAGCCTCCAAAAGGGAGAATTCCTACTATTATTTCCTTGCCTATAAGCATGAGGTCCTCAGAGATCATGAATCTATATAACTTGGAGGCTACTTGGGAATACCCTCCTCCTTTATTGTTCCTTATGCAGAGGCCATTGTTTATCTTAATATGAACAAGCTTCGTGTTTTCTGAAAAGGTTTGGAAAGCTGAGGAATCTTTATTTAGAGCTCTTGTATCACATTTTCTCTCTGAGAGATACCTGATCATATTGAAGTCCCTTCCCATGACCCAAGGTAATCCTCCATGCCTAACTCGGAGATGCACCAAGGATTCTATAAACCTGATTTTCTCATCTAACCTTTGAGGGCCATAAAAATTCATGACTAGATAAGTGTCCCTGTCTTCTACAGGCTATATAACCACTGATAAATAATCCCTTGATGCCTTCACATCAATTATTCCAATTTTTTGGGGATTCTAGAGAGTGAGGATACCACGTGTTATGTTTTCTACTTTAACTTCTAGAAGCTCAAATCTACTGAGCCGTTTACTATGGTTTTGCCTTAACTTTTGAATGGAGCATTTCATCTCTTGGACGAAAATTATATTCGGAGCTTCCTGTTTCATTCCGTTCTTTAGCATTCTCTATTTTCTCTTGCTGCCTAGACCTCTAATATTCCAAGTTGTGAACTTCATAATTAAAGATTGGTAAAGGAGTAATTGGTTAGATCTTTTAGCTTACATGCGTCTACCATAAGCTTTCCACATTCCATCAGTAGCTCGTTCTTCTTTTTCCTGCCTCTTTTTTTCCTGTATTTCTCGGTGCTAACCTTGGAGTCGTTTTCACTACTTTCACCCCTTCATTACTCTATCTCTCAATGTTGTTTACTTACTCCAAACCCTTTTCCTGAGTTTTCCATAAGAATAACTGTTCTATTCAGTTAAACGATTCTTGTGGTAGTGATTCTACCCTGCTAGTAGTTCCCTGATTCAAGAACCCTTCTAGATCCAAGTTTTCTCTGTCAAGAATCTCCTATAACTCATTGTCCTCCATTTCCATCTCACTCTGGGTCATTTCCTGATCCAGTTCTAGTTTTGAATCACTCATCATGATCCCTTTCTATTTTTCATTTTCCTATGTCTAATCATTATCTTCTTCCTTCTCCTTCCTCTCCTAACTTTCATTTATTACTTGCTCTTCTACTTCTATTTCTTCATCCTCTTTGAGAACTTGGAATTGATTCTGACGAGCCTTTTGTCCTTTAGTTTGGTGTTGCTTTGGCCCTTTTTTGTTGCTTTTTCCTTTATGAACTACTTTGTGAAAGTTGTCTATGTCTTTCATTATGTTAGTTTTTCTTTTGTTTTCTGCTTTACTAAGAGGATAGTCTCTTAGAAGGTTCCCATGTTCATGGAATATACGACATCTAAATGGAACATGCTCATAGTCTACTATCTGCACCCATTCCTCATCAAAAACCTCCAAGATGACCTCATCTGGAAGAGCTCCAGATAGATCCATCTCCACACAGATCCTTGCAAGGGAGGTATATTTTCCCCTCATTATGGCTTCAGAAGCTTTGAAAAACCATACTAATTTATTGTCTATGGTAGCTAGTGACTCTGTTTGACAATAATCAAGAGTTAGAGAATAGAGTCTTACCCGAAATGGGACTAAAGTAAAAATTTCCCGCTCGGTGATGAAATTCATCATCCATGGCCTCATATAGAGCCCCGTTGTTGCATAGTAGGGCCCACCTTCAAATACTCTGTCTTTATCTCCAATGTTAGTGAACATCATAGTGAAGAATCCCTTGGACCCCACATGAAGATCAATGCTCCCTTTAGGCTTCCATTGGTATCTGATCCATGTTTGTAAATCCTTTTCAGTGGACCATAACCACATGAATTTTCATATGATTGCATAAGTCTGCATGTGATCCCTATGCACCTATAGCACTGGATCATATAAAACTACTCTAGGAGTGATTGCAGCCTTGGGTTTACACAGTCCCTTCTAATTTTTGTCTTTTGTTCCCTATCTTTTGTCATTTTCCTCCTTGTATTTTTTGCCATCATTGTCCTTCGATTTGGCACCTTATGTTTCCTCTTTCCTATTTCTTCTTCCTTCCTCAGCATTACCTCTAACCTTATCCAGAGGCTTCTTGCCCTTGTTGGCCATCATCTCCTTGTAGGAGGAAGTGGAGTTCCCTCTTTTGCGCCCATCCATGGAAAAAAACTTCCTCAGTAAACTGAAGCCCTAGTCGCCTCCACTTTGCTCGCTTCATGGGTTCAAGAAGGCATTGATAAACATGTTATTATATAAATTAAGATTTTATATTTGAGAGTATTGTTACTAGAAAAATTGAATGTATTTTTAAGATTTAATTTAAAAAATATAGTGACTGATTATAATTTAATGGAAGGAAGTGATTAAATTAATCCAATGGTGATTTTTTATTAAATATATTTTAAAAGTATATTTCTAATTTTAATATTTGAATGTTCCCACTAGTATTGTTATAATTGTCTCATGTTAACTATACAAATATTCATCATCCATTTAGTTTATATAACTTGACTAGTCATCCTCCTAAACTAATGTGCATAAAAATAGAATGTAGCATGGAACATATAGTAAAATCCCTCATGCAACCATAATGCAATTAATATTAATGAATAACATTGGAGAGATATGAGATACTACCCATAAGCATGTTCCATCACACTTTTTCAACATTCTTGTTGCCTTTTAGTGATTACTTTTCTCAAATTAGGCTGAAAACATGACTACAAGCTTTCCTACAGGATGTCTACACTAAGTACTAGTTCCTATAGGATGTCTACATGATCCCCTGTTTTATTACAAAAAGTGGAGCGAAAGCTTATGAAGTGGTCTAGAAGGTGGAATGGGTCTTGGCAAAGGTGGATAATGGAAGCTTAAGGCATAGAGGTGGTGGACATTACCCAAAAAACAACTAAGCACTTCAAGATTGGTAGGTTTTCTCAATCGAAATGAAATTTTTTTCTTTAGCGACATTGGTGGATGAGGTTTGAATTAGACGAACGAGACGACATCTACCTGAAATGTAGAATCACTTGCAAAAATACACATTATTTTCTGCATATGCACACAAATCCATCTGTACATGGGAAATATTTATTAAATAACAAAAAATAACTTATTCTAAAAATTAGAAATTCAAGAGCTAGTGAACTAGTAAATCTGTCAAATGCCTAACTTAATCAAGTGAAAATGCAATGGGGTAATTTTTTTAATTAAAATTAATGATTTATTGATCTAATGCAAGTGGAACAAACTTGATTGAATATTGTTAGCATGCTCTAAAAAATAGCAAAAATTTACTATTATTTGTTAAAAAGGAGTTCTAGAAATCTAGATTTGGGAATAAGAAGACTAATCCAAGTAGGTCAATGATTAATATGACCTTCCAAATATTTTCCAAGGATGAAATTATGCTGTTGATCCTATAAAATAAGTTACATCAATCATTTAACCCAGTCCTAAAACAAGAAATCTTTAATACTAAATGCAGAAATGGAAAGAAATAAGAACAAGAGATGCATGTGAATAAGAAGTGAAAATAAGGAAATAAAATGATACAAAAGGGATCTGAGGCTACTGGGATGGCCAATCCCAAGGACACTGAGATACCTATGGAGGATAACAACATTTAGAAGCTAAACATCTCACGAAGAAGACTAATAAAGATGCACACCTAGAGGAAAATTTTACTTGGTACTTGTACAAAATGATTAGGAATCATTCCCTGTGAAAGAAGGAAACTTTCCCGACAAAAACCCTTTGATTAGTGGATCTTGTTCCCAATACTAGGAATCTGCATTAAATGGTTGGGAAAACATTAGTAGATTTTCTCAATCATTAAAGTTCCACAATATATGACATAATTCCATAATATCTTGTTGATTTATTATTTAATATTGATCCTCTTGTAGTAGGGAGAAAGTACCTAAATTATCTCATCCTCCAAATCTTCATAATCTACCCAATATTCTCATAATATTCCACAAAAATAAATAATATTAGGCACAAATATGAAATTATTGATAAACCTTCCTAATGACCATGTTAAAGTTATAAATACATTATATAATGAAAAAAGAGAGGTTTAATATGCTGAAGGATCGTTAGATGGGCCTTAATTTATGTTAATTTAGAGGCATGGGCCTTAATTTATGTCTAATTTAGAGGCCCATCAACATGCAACCTACATTCAATACCCTTATGCAAAAAAATCATTGCATGAATAGGAAAATCCATTAAAATGACCATTATACCATATTTTGTATGAACTTTGTGAAGTGGCATGTCTTCGCTCCTTGTTTTCTTGATGGGATCTTTTATATCATTACTTCTCTTGCTTCATGGATCTATAATTTACTACAATATGTCCTATCTTCTATCAGTTGAAGAATCTCAGATTGCCCAAAGGTGAAAATGATCTTCTAGATGTGTTTCTTGGCGTTACCTTTGGCTTTCCTTCCTTGAGTTCCTTCTTTGGATACTTGTTCTATTGATGGATCTCCTTCTTTCTTATTTTGCAACTCCTATCATCTGCCATACTTGTGGTAGGAACTGAGCTAGTTTCTCATTTATGCATGTTGCAATTTGACTTGACATATGTGGGGTTTTCACTTCTTTCCAATTTAGTGGGTTTCTTCTCTAAATCCCTTCTTATTGAAACTATTTTTACTTCCAATTCCTCACAAATGATCCTCTTTTTCTCTATAAAACTTCCTAATTTCATCCTCAAGTGGAATTTCAAATCCATCTATCTCTTCTCTTAGACCATTCCCCTTATCATTGAAAATCTACAAAATTCTCTTATGATCCTTACATGCAAAGATTATTCTATCCACTTTAGTAGCTAACTATTTTATTACAACCATTTCGGATTCCTATTCAACCATAAAAATAGAATATTGATTTCATCTCCACTACATAACTCAATAGAATCATCAGAATCAAAATTAAAAATATCTTTCAAAATATTACCTCGTGACACAACTGTTTTGGTTGAGATATCATAATTTGTTGCCTCATTCGGAACGGAATGATTTTCTTACTTCTTCAGGTTATGTCTTTTGTGGCATCCTCTTCTTATTTTTTTCCATGATCCACGATCTACTCTTCAAGTGGTTAGACATCACTTTAGAGCACTGACTCCAATACCAATTCTTGGAAACTGGATTAGTGCTCAGAGGTGGTTGGTGAATGAACAGTGAAGGCATGTATATGAATTTTAAATCATTTTATCACAATTTCAAACATCCATGCACATTTACAACATTAGCGTAACTAAATATGAAAGCACCAATAAAATCGAAGGATAATAACCATGAGAAACTTCAACATAAGCATGCACACACAAGAGCACAAGTGTTTCTGGTGGAAAACCTTTTGGGAGAAAACCACCTTACTGATGTTGCACTGCTTCATTTTTCTATTATTCCATTGAACAAGGTTTTACATGGATTAGCTTACAACCATAAGTTGGAATACTTAACTTCCTGCACAATATGCTGGCACCTATTAGTTAGGAAATTTGTTTCTCTCATGGATCTATGGACTACCATCTGCTGAAGGCCACCATGATCAATGATCCTTGCCCAATTGCGATTGGACTATCCAAATACTATTTGATGGAAAAAATTGTTCCTTTTGTTGAATTCGTCGAATCACTATCTACTCTAAAGCCTCCATACCTTCACTTCCTCCATGTGAACCACATTTCATATACCTTCAAACTAGGTTCTCAATCTACTGAACATGAGTAACCTAATAGCACCATTGTTCTCTGCATATAATTTGAATAAAAAAATATGACTTGGAGGAGGGAAATTCTACTCTTCTTGGCACATGAAACTTTCCTCTCTAACACACCATAAGAAATGCATTCTCTACCACCCACAACACAAAATATAAATTAACTTCTCAATTCTATCTCTGATTTATGCGAACAATTTTATGATAAAACATAAGAAAACTATGTGAGCAATTACTGCAATCTATACTCACCCTCAATTCCCTCACTATGGCATGCTCTTACACTCAAAATAAGGCCAACCAAATTAATTAAAAACCTTTCTCTATTTATCACTTTTCTCTGATGGTTAAGTCAGTAAATGTTATAGGTTATGGAGCACTCAACAATTCTTTTCACACTTATAAATTTTCCCAGATCTAGCTCCTTAACTTGATCAAGCCACTCTTCTCCACCAGATGATGGATATTTTCAAGTTTAACCAACTTGTATAAGCTCCCTTATCTTTTCTGATGTAGAAAGTTTCTATGAAGAACATAACCACTGTACCAAAATTGGTTGAGTTAAGTAAGGAATCCAAAGAAATTCAAGATATAAGTCTCAATGAGATGCACAACACTAGAATATCTTGATGGGAGACATCCATAGGCCTATCTCCTAGTTACTAGATCACTTTAGTTGCAACTAGAAGGTTGCATATTTTGCAACTGTGGCAGGGGATGTAAGAAACTCAGTCAAATCAACCCAAAATTTGTCAAAACTTCTTCCATATCTTGATCATCATTAGGAAGAGATTAGAAATACATTTTCATATCCACAACACTTCATCAATCCAATGTAACATCACCAGCATCATCACAAGTCAAACTAGGATGACTTGGCTACGAACCAAAAAATATACTAACAATTGGGCCATAAACCTGCTCCACAAGAACTCTTCCATCAATATGAAACTCCAGAACATGTCAATCATCCTCCAACACTTGTATGCTCAACTCAATCATCCTTGGACACTTGTAGATCCTCTCCAAGTACTATATATCATATCAGCAATATGTGGACTTTATCAAAGACGTGGAGACCTAAACAATAAGGCTCCTTGACACTACCTCTTGTATCACCAACCAACATCTCTACACAATTGACTATATTGGAAATACATCAAAACTATTGCAACACACCAACATCCATCTCCATGCAAAAACATGATCACAACATGATCGTGAGGACCATCACATCCTTTTGTCAGTAGTATACAACACCTATAAAACACAAATCCATCCTCACATCTCCATGATAGTAGATATGCCAAGGACCATCTAAAACATCAATACAAAAGCCCCATGTAGCCACACATACACATGTATAACCCATTGGCCTATAACCCATGCTACTAAGTTGACATCAATTCCAGCCAGCAACAGTACAACAAACATCAATGCCAATGACAATAGGATCGTCTCACGCGTTCAAGAAAATACTTTTCCAATTGCACAAAAAACATCAACAACTTCAAATTCTCCAAGTTCAACATCAAGTGTCACATCATATCCAACTTTGGCAAGCTTGGGAAGACAAAAATTTAGAAATTGAAGTGATATTTACGAGGAAAGTGAAGATGAGAGTAACACATGTGTGAATTCTATTTTTTCTATATTTTCTCATTTAGATGATCCAATTAATTTAAGATGAAATTAAGGATTAAAAATGGGTGGCGACAATGGATGAAGAAATAATGGTAATAGAAAGGAATGATACAAGGTATTTAGTTAATACTCCCCAAGGAAAATAAATCATAGTTGTAAAGTGTGTTTATAAGACCAGAAGAAATGCATATGGAAGAATAGAAAGGCATAAATCAAGGTTTCTCATAGACTGGTAGAAACAATGACATGAAATAGATTACGTGAAAATTTTTGTGCAAGTCACAAGAATGGAAACCGTGAGGATAGTTTTGGAAATACTTGTGCAACATAAGTGGAAAGTATATCAAATGGATGTGAAATCAACCTTCTTGAATGGATTCCTAAAAGAGAAAGTGTATGAGGAATAACCACCTTGTTATGAGGTTCAAGGGAAAGAAGACAAAGGGTATAGGCTATAGAAAACACCTTATGGGTTGATGTAAGCAGTTGTGTGCATGATAACAAAATGGATTCATACATGTTAGATAATGGCTTTAAAAATCATTATGGTCAATCTACTCTATACATCAAAGAAATTGGTGGTAGGATTATAATTGTGGTTTTGTATGCACATCAACAAGTTTTCACAGGAATTGATGATGTACTCATTGTTGATTTCAAAGAAGTAATGAAAAATTTGTTTCAAATGATAGATGTTGGATTATGAAGATATTTTTTTATATATATAAATGAAGAAAATGGAGGATGCCATTTTTATTTCTCAAACAAAGTATGTAGGACAAATTTTGAAGAGCTAAAAATCAAAACAATAAGCCTTCACTAATGCCAATAGCCATGAGTTTAAAGTTGACAAAAAAAACAATCTAACAATGTAAATGCAATGCTATACAAAAGAATGTTTGTCAGTTTGATGTATTTGACTACAATTAGAACTTAATAATGTATGAATTGAGTTTGGTCTCATGATTCATGGAGGCACCAAATAATACACATTGAAAATAAACTAAAATAATTCCAAGCAATAGGGTGGCATGTCAAGCTATTTGCATGAGAAGAATGTTGAGAAATGTAAGGCTTGAACAAGAAGGAAAAATAAATATTTATTGTCACAACAATTCTGAAATTGTGTTATCAAAAATCTCATTCTTTTGAAAAAGAAACAAACACATTAACACAAGATGTTATTTCATTAGAGAACTAATCAACAACGAAGAAATTGTTTTTCAACATTGCAGGTAGCAAAATAAATATGGTGACACATTCACTAAAACATTAGCAAATTAAAGTTTTGTTCATCCAAAACATTTTTTCAGAATATTCAATATCATTAGTTTTGATTAAGGGAGAGTGTTGGAAATTAATCCCAACAAAAAATTAATGAAGCTCATCACTCACCATACTTGGGAGTAGAAATAAATCAATTTTCAAATTTTTCTTTCTAGGTGAAGTGGAAGAAAATAGATCTATGGCTTGGAAAGTAAAATTTCCCTATCCTTTCAATACATCCATCAATTAAAACTTCCTGCAGTTAGTATCATTATAAATGCCTAATTATACTACACGTCAATACATGGTAAATATGTGACATGGTCAAGTATTCAATATGTAGTTTTACTATGTTGTCTTTTCACCATAAGGAAAAATCCAATGTATGTATTCATATAAACATAACTGATAAGTTAGTTCTTTGTTATTAAAATGTCTGGAGAAAAAAGTGGTCATAAACTTTTGGTTTTCTATGGTTGAAAATATATGAAGCCTTCATTTTATTTTATAAATTTATATAGTACTCAAGAAAATATAATCCAAGTATATTTCCCTGTGTGATTTATTCCAAAAACATAATTTTTGTTTTCATTTGCATGACACTTTTTTTTCTACTTCACATAAAAATGACTTTTAACACTCTGTGATTCTTACTACATAGTACACATCTCTGCCTTTGTGTCAGTATGCACACAATTGGTTGAATGTAACTACAATTTTTTTAATTTTTTGCAAATGAAGTTATTTCAGTCGTAATGTCACACATCATATTAGTTATAATTTTCATTTCAGACTTCATTATTTCCTAACTATAGCCTTTCTGATTTAGAGATTCCTTTTATTGTGCTCATTGTGCAATTTAGTAAAATTTTAATTGACACATAGCACATAAAATTCGTAAAACACACCTTACAAATTATAATGATAAGAATGTCAAAATCAATAATCAGCCCTATCGACATTGTAAGGAATGAAAATAATCTCCCTCTTAAGGGATATTATCAATATTAGCAATTATCATGGTTGATGTACATGCATATACTTAGCCTTATGTAGCTTAAATTTAACTCTAGTTCTTGCATGTGTTGTGCACTTGGATTTAGTTAGTTAACCCGAGTGCTTACATGTGATGTGCCCTTATATTTAGCTAGTTACCTTGAGTACTTACATATGGTGTGCACGTAGATTTAGTTAGTTAAATATGGTGCTTGCTTGTGGTGCATGTGCACATTAACAAAACATAAAGCACACCTAGCTTCCATTAGCTTTAATTATGCTTAGTTATTGCACGCACAACCAATCTTAACTTATTTTCGTAATGTATTGATTCTCAAACTAATATCGTGTAATCCGATTCATTCTCAATTCTAATTTTGTTTTTCAATTCTTGCAAGTTTGTGTCATTATTCTTCCAATAGATTTGTATTTGTGTTCTAACAATTTTACATTGTATCATATCTATAGTGGTTTGGAGAAGGTATGCGAACAATATTTTTCAGGTTTGAAGATCAAGAATTGGAAATTGTTCATGGATTTGATTTTCAGATCAAAATATTGGAGAATTGTCGCAATTCTTGCTACAACTACAAGGTGAAAGAATAAAGTTCCCATCTTCAACTGTTCTTACTCTATATAACTACTTCCATTAGAAGCCAGATAATTTTCTTCACCTCATAGGTAAAGGTGTGTATCAGATAGTGAAGAATATCGAAGTTGAACCTAAATACCTCAATAGGATGGATGAGGATTTTAGTCTTCTATTGTTGACCATATATCCAACATTGCATTACCATGTGGAGACATGAACCACTCTAAGTGAAGTTTGGACAGCTTTGGAGATCTTATTTTGAAGGCAAGATGAGATGTCGGCTCATATTCTCAAACATGAGCAGAATTCTTTAGATCCAAACAACTTTAGAACATCCAAGATATCATTACGAAAATTCAAATCATTTCTTATACAATTACATGATTATGGGATCAATAAATTCAAATGTGAAGGTCAATCGATCCTTTCTATTTTCTGTAAATTAGGTCCTGAATATGCCTTTTTTTGTTTCTACATTTGACAGAGTTAGACTTCCAACTAGAGATAAATAGAAAATTCCCAAACTTGTTGCATTTATTGATTGTCTCATTCATGAGAAATATCTCGTCAAGATGGGTTCATTAAATTCTTCAATACACATGCACTTGTCATGCATGAAAAAAGAATGTCCAGCTTGAAACCAAATCAACAATCCAACGGCAAACGAAAGGTAAGAGATCTAGGTCCAAGAAAGGTTAAGAAAGGAAAACCCATGTGTCCTTATTGTAACAAAGGCTATCATCCTGAATCCTCTTGCATGAAGAAGACTATTGATCCCATGGAAAATACTCTTGAGAAAAATAATCTTGGTCATGAGATTTAGAATTTTCCAAGAATAAAATGGATGAAAAACCGTCAGAAACAAGGTCTAATGGTCATGATGTGATTTCCTTTCATTTTACACCACAAGAATGGGTGATTAATTCAGTAACTTCACATCATATGGATTCTTCAAAGGAATCCTTTTCCTCTATACATGCGTAATCATGACATGCTATTCTTGTGGGGGATAATCATATAATTGAAGCAACTGGACAATGAAGAGTGTAATTTCAAGATGGAAGTTTTGAGAATGTCTTAAATATTTTGAGGCTTTCTATGAATCTTCTTTTAGTTTATCAAATGGCACATGCTCGCAATAGAAGGAAAGTGGAATCTACCCTAGATTTCATGATAATTTATGATACAAAAACCAACTTGAAGATTCCATCTGGCAAGGTAAATGATTGATCTCATTTTTATACATTTTATGATTTTGTTCCTCAATAAGATTATATTTTTCTACATATGCATTCAAATGAAGAAAGTAGGATTTGGCATGAGATATTTAAGCACTTGAGTTTCAGATAGATATGACAACTTAGCAAGAAAGAGATGGTTAAAGTATTTCTACGTATTGAATTTTCAAATGCTGCTTGTAATCGGTGTGTTCTTGGAAAGCATCCACAAGGCAATCCCAAAAGTAGCATGCAAGGAGATCCACTTCACCTTTGGGCTTGTACATAATGAACACATGGGTGCATTTCTGATACCTTCAGTGAGAAAAGAAAGATATGTGTTTCCATTTATAGATGGTTACATAAGATTCACTTGGTTTTATTACCTCAAACTCAATTCTGAAGTTTTTCAACATTTAAATATTGTCAATGCACACCTGGAAAGTTAGTCTAGAAATTGTGTCAAGATCTTCCTCACAGATAATGGAAATGAATATGTCAAAAAAGATATCCATAATATTTGTAATGAAATAGGCATAAAATTCAACATACATTTCCATTGACTCCACAAAAAAATGGAGTGGTTGAAAGGAAGAATAGATTTTTGAAAGAGATGGCCAATTGGATGTTGCAAGAAATATATCTTACATCAAAATTATGGGTTGAAGATATCAATTACTCCTCATACATCCATAATATATCTCCTCATTAATTTGTTACTAAAAAAACACCTCTTGAGGCTTGGAATACCATGAAAACTCAAGTCAATCATTATTGCATCTTTGGACGTGGAGCATGGGCCCTATTCCTATGGGTAAGGGAAAGGTTTTACAACATCAAAGAAAGGCATGCATGTTTGCTGGACATTCTGATGAAATCAAAGGGTACAAATTGCTTGATATCAACATTGAAGAGTTGTTTATCGAAAGGAGTCTAAGGTTTGAAGAAGATGTTTTGCATGCACTACTACATGAACCTATTACAAAGTTTCCCTCACCATTACCTAATCTGTATGTAGATGATACTTTAGATCAAAATTTTTATCTAGATGATATTTTCCATGACACCTGTCAAACCGCTAGTTGGTGAACATGAAGATAATACTTCCTCATACAACATAGAAGATTCTCAACCACCTTCTCCATAAAAATGGTTCAACATGAGTGATATCTTAGATGATCCTGTCACTATACCTCAGTTTGAGGAAGCTCCACAAGCACTCTTAGCTATGGAGCCATTCCTTCCCATGCATTCTTAAATGATGGGTTAGGCATCATATACACAAACTTTTGTAGAAGTGGTTGGGCATCCTAAATGGGAAGAAACTATGGATGAGGAATACAACTCTCTCACTGAGAACTAGACTTGGGACCTTGTTCTTCTACCTTTCAATTGTGAACTTGTCAGATGCGAGTGGTTTGAGTAGACCAACAAAGAATAAAATGGCCTATTTAGTCGATATAAGCCATGGTTGGTGGCAAAGGTTTTCAATAGGTACACAATGTTGACTATGATGAGACTTTCGTTCCAGTGGAAAAATGGATTTCGTTTAGCTAGGTCTATCCAGTGTAATGCTAAGAGGATGGCAGGTGCATCATATGGATGTTAACAATGCCTTTCTTCATGGTGATATTGAGGAGGAAATCTACGTGGATCAGTCATAAGGATGTGTGGAAAATTCATCTCTGCTATGCAAACTAAAGAAGTCTCTCTATGACCTCAAGAAAGTACATAGAGAGTGGTATGCAAAGTTAACTTCCTATTTGTTATCCAAAAATTTTGTACACCGCAAATCTAATTCCAATGTTTAATTGTTGAAAAAAAATGACTCCTTAGTGATCATAGTACTCTACGTAGATAATCGTTTGATAACACGTAGTTCAATTTCTACCATTCCTGAGATTAAAATTGCATTGGATAAGCAATTTTCTATGATATATATGGGCTTGCTAAATTTTTTCCGTGGACTAGATACCAACCAGAGTAGTTATGGGATTACCATTTCCCATCCAAAGTATGATAGATATATTTTGGCATGATTTCACATGAGTGACTGCAAGCCAGCAGCCACACGCTTCTTATCAATGATAAAGTTTGAGAATAGTAAAGACGCATCATTCGTTGGTTACACATTATACTAGCAGCTTGTGGGGAGACTTCTTTATCCCTCTCAGTCTCATCCTAATCTCTCATATATCGTAGGAGCAGTTTCGAGATACATGCATGAGGCACATGAGTTACACTGGAAACATGCAAAGTGCATCCTTCGATATATCTAGGGGGAAATCACTTGTGGTATCATTATGTAGTAAATTATTTATTGGATCTGATTCAGTTCACAGATTCATATTGGGTTGGTGAAAACCTTGATCGCAAGTCCACCTCTGGTTTTGTACTTAGCTTGGGATTGGCCAAATTTGTTGGTCAAGCAAGAAGCAAATTTTCATTACTTTATCATGAGGAGAGGCCAGGTATAGAGGATTTGTCAATGTCGTTGTTCAGGCCATTTGGCTACAACATTTTCTTTCTGACCTTGGTATTATTTTCCACTGTTTGACTATCATATGGTGTGATAATCAGAGTATGTTTAGGTTTCGCAGATATCCAGTGCAACAACAATGGACTAAACATATCAAGATCCACATGCACTTCATTACATAACTAATTCATGATGGGATCATGGATCTATAGTGTTGTCTGAGTTCTGAGCAAACTATTCACATCTTCACTAAGTCATTCACTGAGAAGAAGTTTCAATTTATGTGAGATCATCTTAGGGTGATGGACACAAGTGCCTATCAGTTGTCTTTTCTCTACTTTTCACATTTTATTTTGAGAGGGGGTTTTCTTCCCACTGGGTTTTCCCTCTTTCCTATTTTTCATGCATTGTACATGGGTAACTAAAATAGCCTTTTTGTGAGGAACCATTCATTTTGAATTACGCTCACCTAAGTATTTCTTAAGGGGGGTTGTTGGTGTACATGTACCTAGTTGGGGTTAATTTACTTATGTACTCTCATATGTCATGCACACTTTGCTTTAATTAGTTAAATGGAGTTCTTTCAGGTGATGTGCACTTAGTGTTAGTTTATCTATATTGCTTATATATGGTTTGCTCTTAGCTTTATTTAGTTAACTCTAGTGTTTGCGTGCATACCATAAAGTACACTTAGCTTTAATTATACTTAGTTATTGCATGTACAACTAAGCTTAACTTAGTTGATTTATATATTGATTCTCAAACCAATATTGTGTAATGGAATTCATTTTCAATTCCTGCAAGTTGTGTCATTATTCTTCAACTTATTTTTATTTGTTCTCTAATAATTTTACGATCACAATCACATTCACACTAATAAATATTGTTTATATATTTTGATGATACTATTTTCATGTCTCAATTGAGATATACAAGATACAAAATACTACATATAGAAATATTTTAATAAATACTACAAGTAAGCATTATTTAATAATATGGCTATGATAGTTGAGAGGGAATTTACATGAAATTAATTCTTAAACCTTCATTTATTATGATTAACTCTATCCTAACAAAGACATTAATCCTCTATAGTAGTCCCCTCACTTTACTATAGATGTAATTTTAGAAACAATCATACTCTTGCAATTCTTCCCTATATGGATTATCTTTTCCCCCCTTATTGATAGTTATTTTTCAAGGCAAAGGAATATAACTCTCCAATTACATAATCTCCTTTCAAAATAATGCTTGAGTATTTCTAGGTGATTGTTGAACTAGTCTCTACTCAGGTCCATGAAGTCCTTGATTTGTCTCCATCGCTGAAACCTCTTTTCATAATAAAATTATAAATCCCACATCTGCATTCCTCATCCCCGACATACCAATTCTTTACGGTGGAATACTTTATCATTACTCCCTCGGTGCAATAGAGATCCACTATTGTGGCATGGAGATGATTGGTGTCATAAAATGGTATAGTTCATCCTTCAATATATGTTACAGAACTCATCTCCCCTCACAAAACTCCTCTCATATACAAAAATGAGAGTCGTCTCAAAATTCTTGGCCTTAATCTCATTAATCTTGAAATAAGTGGATATTTCCATGGGTTAGAAAGTGTGCTTCGATATTTAATAGAAGGAGTTATCACTAAAAAAATAAAAATACAATGAAGCATAATAGTTATGAATAGGAGCAACAACCCTCACAAGCTACTTCCTATCTAGATAAAGATACTCCTGAATTACCTCTTATAATGAAAAAACATAACCTCAACTACCTATAAATTCTATGTATGCATGATATCAATGAAAACACTCTCGAAAACAACATCTACAAAACATTCGTCGATCCCTTCTTCTAGTCAAGGTCATGGCCAACTTTTTAAATGTATCAACCAGGTCAGGATCTAAGTATAGGTTAGGATCTAAGTATATTATGCTTAAAATATTGTAACATGGTTTAAAATGGTAGGCATTGAGATCAAAATCTAAGGATGAAACATAAAATATTTTATGTTCATGTTTACAAGAAATTTTAATTTCATGTAACAAAGCTTGAGGAAGGTCTAGCATTTGCATCCTATGAGAAAATTTTCTTCCATTTCTTGAGCCCTTTTAATTTGGGCATGGTAGATTCTATTACACAAACAATCAACCATTAAAAAAAAGGTGAAAAATAAAATAAAATTTCATGCATTCTGACCCTAGAAAAGTTAGGGAGGAGCAAATTCATATGTACAATAAGGACATGCAAAATGCTTACTTGTCCATTGTGTTTTGATGAATTGTTGACTACAATCAAAATCTGCATTATTGTAATCATTAAATCCTTTGTAGAATAAAGACATGAAAAATGCTTAGTTTCATTGTCTATCATAATCATTAAACCCTTTTTACAATAAGGACATGCAAAATGGTTACTTGTGCATTGGCGTTCGATGAATTGTTGACCACAATCAAGATTTGATTTATCATAATCATTAAACTCTCAACTCTAGATAAAATTTATGATTTTATCATATAAACCCTCAAAATTATTTACCCATAAGAATAAAAATCCTCTTTAGTAAAAAGGAATAACATAGTCCAAATTCATAGCCATGTACAAATTACCAAAATATCATAATCATTAAACCCTCAAATCTAGATAAAATTTATTCTTTGATCATATAAACTGTTGAAATTATTTACCCATCAGAACATAAATCCTCTTTAGTAAAAAGGAGGAGCAGAGTCAAAATTCATACCCATGTGCAAATTTCCAGAATATCCATGCCCATCTAATCCTTGATGCTCTCCTAAGGTGTTTCCCATGCAAACTCCATCTTGAATTCGAATCCCATGAAATCCATAGATCATGATGATGGCCTTCCTTCTTCTGGAATTTCCACTTGGATATAGATAGGGCAGAGAAAAATACAGTGCTACAATGTGATGTTGTAATCTATGTATTTTATTTGAACCCAATGCTAAACTGGAAATGAAAATGAAAAGAATATTTATAATAGAAAAATAGAAGAAATATTTATAATATAAAATTAAATATATAAATTGCATTTGGGTTAAATGATTTATTTTTAATAAGAATTTCATGTTTTTTCTGGGACGCTAAACTAAAAAGAAGAAGTTAAAAATGATATTGGTATGATTTTAAACATTTAAATATGAACTCAATATAATAAAAGTTAAATTAATAAAAATAATAAATTTAATTTGTTATATTTTGATTTTTCTATTTAACTTTTGAATAGTCTTTGTTACAATACCATGGGTCAATACCATCACTCATCAATACTACAAGTTAGAAAACATAACTTATCTCACAACCAAAATATTTTACAACAATATGACCAGATTCTTAACCATGAATATTCACCCCCGCATTATGGATACCATGGGTCAATACCGCATGCCCAAGAAAAATAAATTATTTCACAAACAAATATTTTATATCAATATGACAATATTGTTAACCATGGATATTCACCCTCAATTTACCATGGATATTAACCATGGGCCAATACCATGGCTTATCAATACTAGATGTCAAAAAACCATAACTTATTTCATAGTAAAAATATTTTATTTTAATTTAATTTTACAAGATTTTTTAAATTGAATCTAAAAGGGAAAATGTTACAATTTGGGATATATAAACCCTATATCCTCAC
>APFE031259800.1:211897-224941 GCA_000404065.3 Pinus taeda | reverse complement strand
TTTATTTTAATTTAATTTTATAACATATTTTAAATTGAATCTAAAAGGAAAAAGGTTATAATTACTTTTGAGATATATGTAGACTCTTTATCCTCACCACTACTAAAAATATTCCCATACAAATTAAATTAAAGTTTTAATAAAATTAAGATCTATAAGTGGTTCTTTATATATATGACTATATAATATAAAAATATATGATATTTATATATATATATAGTAATAGATATAATATATATAATATATATAATGCCATAGATCCATCTTAGCTAAGGATCAAAGGGATGAGAGCAGGCAAACTCACTAATTATAATAGATTAAATATAGTGCATGATTTTTTAATGTTTTTCATTATTTTATTTTCTCTCACATGATTGATCCAAAATATAGGTTTAATATTTTACAACCAATGCCATGGGTGAATACCATGGCTTATCAATACTACAAGTCCAAAAAACATAACTTATTTCACAGCTAAAATATTTTATAGCAATATGACAAGATTCTTAACCGTGGATATTCACCCCCCAGTATGGCAGATATTATTAGCTTGTAAAGGATAGCCTTTGTTACAATACCATGGTGAATACTATGGATTACCAATACCACATGCCCAAAAAACACAAATTATTTCACAATCAAATATTTTATAACCATATGACAAGATTGTTAACCATGAATATTCACCCTCACTTTACGATGGATATTAACTTGTAAATCCAATTTGTTACAATACTATGGGCTAATACCATGGCTTATCAATACCACATGCCAAAAAACCATAACTTATTTCATAGTAAAAATATTTTACTTTAATTTAATTGTACAACATTTTTTTAATTGAATCTAAAAGGGAAAATGTTACAATTTGAAATGTGTTTAAACCTTGTATCCTCATGCCTACTAAAAATATAACCATAGAAATCAAAATAAGGTTTTAATAAAATTAAGCTAACATGGATCTATGCCGGTTCTTTTTATATATATATATATAATATATATCTATAATATATATATAAGAATTGACATTGACTAATTATAATAGACTTTATATAGTGCATGAATTTTTAAATTTTTTCATTATTTTATTTTCTTTGACATGATTATCCAAAATATAGGTTTAGTATTTTTCAATGAACACCATGGGCCAATAACATGGCTTGTCAATACTACAAGTCCAAAAACCATAACATATTTCACAACTAAAATATTTTACAACAATATGACAAGATTCTTAACTATTGATATTCACCCCCACATTACGCTACATATTATTAACATGTAAAAAATAGCCTTTGCTACAATACCATGGGTCAATACCATGGATTACCAATACCACATGCCCAAAAAACATAAATTATTTCACAATCAAATACTTTATAACAATATCACTAGATCGTTAACCATGAATATTCATGCCCACTTTGCCATCGATATTAACTTGTAAATCCATTTTGTTACAATACCATGGCTTATCAATACCACATGCCAAAAAACCATAACTTATTTCATAGTAGAAATGTTTTATTTTAATTTAATTATACAACATTTTTTTAATTGAATCTAAAAGAGAAAATGTTACAATTTGAGATATGTCTAAACCCTCTATCCTCATGACTACTAAAAATATTCTCATAGAAATTAAAATAAGGTTTTAATAAAATTAAGCTAGCATGGATCTATGGTAGTTCTTTAATATATATATATATATATAAAGAACTACCATAGATCCATGTTAGCTTAATTTTATTATATATATATATATATATATATGATGATGATGATGATGATAATGGTGGTGGTGGTTAACGTCCACTGAGACCAAATTGGTCTATCGGACCTATAATCTTCTTAGTTTTTAATTGTGTGGCTCCTCGTCTTTCTTGGCGAGATTTATGCTATAGCTTTCATTTTTTTCTCTACGGTCTTCCAACTCCTTGTATATCTTGCATCTCCTTCATCTCCTCTGGTTCTTAGGACATCGGTGTCTTAGCTTCGCGATCTATTGTGGTCGTCCTCTTGAAGATAGACGGTGAAGATGTTTGGTCTAGGAGATCTGCTTCGCTGCTAAATGAAGATTTATTTTGTGGGGTAGTCAAATCCTCATAACTATTCATGGTTGAGGGGTTGTCAAGTTTACTTTTTTGTTGTTGGGCGAGGCTTTCTCCCTGCTTGTCTTGAAAGTTGTTTCTTTCTTGTGATTCAGAATTTTCTCTAGAGTATTCTTCTTTGATGACAATGTACTATTCTTTTTGTGCTCCTTCCCACCATGTAGATCTGTGGTGGTTTTTTCCAGCAGAATATTTCTAGGAAGCTTTTGGGCAATTTTTGGCTAGACGGCCCATCTCAAAGCAGGATCGACATCTAAAGAGGACACTTTCATAATCGAGTTTCTGGTTCCACACATAGTCTTTACTTGTTAGGTTTATTTCAGCTGGGAATCCGGAGCTGAAGTCCATTCCCACACAGATGTGTGTATAGGTGGCTTTGGCATATTCCTCTGTTTCTGGGGACCTATAGTAAAATTTCCCGATTGCATTTCCAATGGTTTTTAGCGAGGAGAGATTGCAGAGATGCAATAGTAGGCTTGGCAATCTCACCCAAACTGGTGCTGAGGCTATGACTGCTATTGAGGGATCGAATGATGGGTTCCATGGCTTCATGAATAAGCCTGAGTTTTCCGAAAACCAAGGTCCGGAATCTAGAATACATTGTCTGCTTTAGGATTTTCAAAACCTACTATAAAGAAACCCCTAACACAAGGGTAGATATTGATTTCATTAGAAATGGCACGCTTCCATACCTCCGAGATCCAATTGTGGAGAGCTGTCAACCGCGACCAAGAGCCATTGAATTGACAGATTA
Organism: Pinus taeda; assembly: GCA_000404065.3. Taxonomy (NCBI): domain Eukaryota; kingdom Viridiplantae; phylum Streptophyta; class Pinopsida; order Pinales; family Pinaceae; genus Pinus; species Pinus taeda. The sequence continues at coordinate 222,076 of APFE031259800.1, read as the reverse complement.
GGGAACTTTCGGAAAGTGTCAAAGCCTCATCGAGTGAGGCCTGGACCACCTAGATAGTGGGAGTTGCAGCTTCACTTACAATTTGGGCAGGAGCTTGCCCTCCAGAAGTGGACGGAACTGAGCCAATGGCTATTTTTACGAAGCTAGGAGCCATATTTAAAAGATTAGATCTAGATCTAGCCGCAAAAGATTAGATCTAGACGCCAGCAGCAAAGAAGATTAGATCAAGATCTAGATCTAGCCATAGAGGATTAGATCCAGAACCCAGCAGCAGAGTCTCAGTAAGTCTTTTAATCTGCAAGAAACCCTAGTAGGAAAAATCCCAAATTAAATCCTGCTCCAGATAAAAATAAATCACGAACTTTCGCTTCATGAACTACTCAATCTGGAGATGCCCACGTAAAGGGGGACTTTCTCGCAGACCTATTTTCGTAGATTTGAGATCGGTGATCGTTATGGAGAATTCCCAAAGAATAATAGTTAAGAAGATCACCACATAAAAGTAGATCTGGAGCCGTAGATCTGCTCATGCAGAGACAGAAAAAACCCATCTGCAGTAGAGACGAAAGAACTGGAAGCCGTAGACAGAAGAACTATCGCAGCCGCAAAAAACCTAATGTCGGAAGAACTAACACAACTGCAGATGAAACGTAGCCACAAAAGAAAACTTAGAACCGCAAAAGAAACTCCATATATCTATAATATTCCTAATAGTATCTATATTCTAATATCTATATATTATATATATATTAGATATAGATATATAGATATAAACCAACACCGAGCCATCATAACTAAGGATCCAAGGGATGAGAGCATGCAAATTGACTAATTATAATAGATTATATATAGTGCATGATTTTTTAAAGTTTTCCATTATTTTATTTTGTTTGACATGATTGATCCGAAATATAGGTTTAATATTTTACAACCAATTAAGTTTTTCCAATTTAGATAATTTCTTAAACACAATATATTGTTATCAAATTTAAGAGAGAGTTGGGGAGGTGGTGTAGAGAAGGAGCGAGACAGTGAAAAATTTGGAGGATATAGAGAGAGAAATAGAGAGTGGGGAGGGGGGGAGAGAGTGAGGTTGGAGAGAGGGAGTGAGAGGAAGGGAGAGAGAGGAGACAGAGAGATAGATGGAGTTGGAGTGGGAGAGAGAGGGAGGAAAGAACGAAGACATAAGATAGATAGAGGTGGAGAGAGAGAGGAGAGTGTGAAGGGAGAGATGGAGAGAGTGTGAAGGACAGAGGAGAGAAGGGAAGAGAAAGAAGAGGAGAGGATAGAGATAGGGAGAGAAGGGGAAGGGAGAGAGATGGAGACATAGAGATGGAGGTAGACAGGGATGGGGAGAGATAGCGATAGAGTTGCATGGTAGAGAGAGAGAGAGAGAGAGTGATTTCGTGGGGAGAGATAGAGGGAGGTGGGAGATAAGGGATATAAAGGAAGGATAATAAGATGAGGAGAGAGAGATGGAATTGGAGGGGGTAGGCGAGGGACAGAACAAGAAAAAAATATAGGGAGAAAGGTGGAGATAGAAAGGGGTTGACAAGGTAGTCATGGACAGAGAGTGAGGGAGAGAGGAGAGAGCGAGGGAATCGAGATAAGGATATAGATAGAGAGGGAGAGAAGGAAAGAGAGAGAGAGAGAGAGAGAGAGAGAGAGAAGAGAAGTCAGAGAGAGAGAGTGTGTGTATGTTTTGGGGGTGAGATAGAGAGAGGCAATGAAAAAGAGACACAAATACAAATATAAATATTATATAGTATTATATAACAAACCTAGATCCCTATTAACCCTATAGCTATCAAGTGCCGAGAGGAATCCAATCTGTCATGGTGAAACATTTCCTCAAGTCTTGCATTAGAAAAAAATGTTTACACCTCGAGAGATTCGACCCCTCTCAACACTTGAAAAATCTGGGGATAAGATGGATGTAGGTCGGATGATATGAAATTAAAGTAGTTTTTGTTTGATATTATAGTCTTGAATGTTAATATTTCCCTTTAAATTAATTTCAAATTAGAACTAGATCAAAATAGGTTCAATGATACCTTTTTAAAAAATACATAAAATAATTTTTTATTAAAAAATATATTTTGAAAATTACAAATTATTAACAAACAGTCTAACTTGTGTGGAAATGCCTTAAAAAATCTCCCTCGAATATCAATTCCCATATCTAAAAGCGATAGATTGGATGGTTTCTAGATGTTAGGGTTACAGGCAAGCCCATGCATCTTATCCTATTTTTGCCGAATATGCCTTGTATTGTTTAGATGTTTAGGCATAGCTTACTCGGTAACAAAGAAAATTACAACATTACTGAATTACATGTGCAATGTACGAATGCTTGGTATACCTGTGCTCTAGAGAGCTCTTTGTGCATAAGACATAAGGTAGGTCATCACATTCAATCATGGTGAGTGTATTTTATTTATAATATCAAAGAGTTAATTACAAAATAATGACAGAATAATTAAAAATCAATTAGAGGAGAATTAGAAGGAAGCTATATACAAATATTCATAGAGTAAACAATCATCTAATCTCGTAGAATCAAACCTTACGTGTAGGCAAAATATCCTCAACCAATCCTTAACACCCCCCTGCAAGCTAAGCATCGGATTGGATTGAACACGGAGCTTGGTCCAAAAAAACTCAAAAAGGGATCGAGCAAGACTTTTGGTGAAGATGTTAGCAACTTGTAGATGAGATGGCACATATTTCATGTGAAGTTTGCAAGTGACAACAAGTTCACGAAGAAAATGATAGTCTAATTCAATATGCTTAGCTCGCTTGTGAGAAACCGGATTGGAGCTTTAAAAAATTGCACTTTTGTTGTCACATAAGAGAAGAGGCTTCTAGGGAATGGGGACCTCGAGGTCACAAAGGAGATGCATAAGCCAAAGAAGTTCAACAGCATTGTTTGCAAGACCATGATACTCATATTTACAACTGGAACAAGAGACAATAGGTTGCTTTTTGGCACTCCAGGAGACCAAATTGTCACCAAGATAAATAGAGTAACCAGAAGTAGAGGGACGAGTGTCTCGACAACCGGCCTAGTCAGCATTAGAGTAAGCAACCAGAGCATCAAGAGTAGAAAAGGGGTGAAAGGAAAGACCAAAATGGAGGGTGCCCTTGACATAGCAAAGAATACGCTTAACAACAATAAAATGATCCTTAGTTGGAGCATGCAGAAATTGACTAAGAGAGTTGATAGCATGAGAAATGTCTAGGCTTCTGATGGCCAAGTATTGAAGTGCACCAACAAGAGACCGGTAAAGAGTAGGATCCAAAAATAGAGGGCCATCAGCAGACAAGTATTGAGAGACAATCATGGGAGTATGGACAAGTTTGTTTTCAAGTAACTGAGCGTGAGTAATAATATCCCGTGGATATTTTAGCTGACTGAGAATAATACCATCTATAATTGGCGATGCTTCAAGACCAGGAAAGTAGTTGAGAGAGCCCAAATATTTAGTGGAAAACTTAGAATTGAGTTTAAGAGTAAAGTCGTCAAGAAGAGATGAGTTTTTTTCAGTAACAATAATGTCATCAACAGAAATAACCAAATAGATAACATCAGAGTTCTTATGAAAGACAAAGAGAGAAGTGTCAGCGTAGCTACAAGAGAAACCAAGTCGAAGGAGAAAAGAGTTGAAGCACTGGAACCAGGAATGAGGAGATTGCTTGAGACCATATACAAATTTCTTTAACAAGCATACATGATTAGGGAAGCGACGATCAATGTACCCAGGCAGCTGTTCCATATAAACATTTTCAATGAGTGTACCATTGAGGAAAGCATTCTTGATGTCAATTTGATGAAGAGGGAATTTGTTGGTAATAGCAAGCGAAAGAACAACACTGACGGTAGTGTCCTTGATAACTGGACTGAAGGTTTCGGTGTAATCAAGACTAGGAAATTGGGTATATCCTTTAGCAACGAGTCAAGCTTTGAGTCACTCAATGGATTCATCAAGAAGATATTTGGTCTGAAACACCCATTTTGAGCCCACAATGTTGGTGCTTGTTGGCCGAGGGATCAAAATCCAGGTGCGATTGTTTTGTAGAGCCTGAATTTCTTCATCCATGGCGGCAAGCTAGGTAGGATTCTTAGCAGCCGATTTGAATCCTTTAGGCTCGGTGGAGACAAGAAGAGTAGAAAGTAGTCAAGAGGAGCCACAAACACCAAGATTCATGGGATGACAAGTCTTGGAAATACTAGCTTTAGCTCATGTGACCATAGGGTGAGAGCCGAGTGAAACTGCAGGAGCAGGAACATGAGGAGAGGTCTGTGCCTCAATGAGAGGTGAGCTCGGAGGAAATGAAGACGGACCTGCAAAATATTTTGTAGCCTACAAGGACTGATCCACTGAATCAGTACAGATAGCACATGGATTCGATTGAGTAATACGTGGAGAATATGGTGCAGAGGACGGGGAATGAGGGTTGGTATGTAATAGACCGGGTTCCAAAAAATTGGAAAAGGTTAGATAAGAAAGGGGCTAAGCCTGAGAGGAATCGAGAAAAAGGAAATGGATTTTATTAAACCGAGTATGTCGGGTGATGTAGAGGCAAGAGGTGATGGGTTCAAAGCAATAAAACCCTTTATAAGAGGAACTGTAACCCAAAATGATGCAGGGAATACTACGTGGAGAAAGTTTGTTAGGCATATAATCATGAAAACAAGGACAAACATGACAGCCAAAGGGATGAAAAATTTCATAATTTTGAGAAGAACCATATGAAAGCTCAAAAGGTGACTTACCTCCAAGAAGTGGTTTGGGCAAATGGTTGATGATGTAAGCTGCAGTGCTAAAATTTTCAACCCAAAAACAAGGACGAAGGTGAGAATGAGAAAGAAGAGCAAGGCCAGTTTCAGTCACAAGACGATGTTTGCGTTCAGCGTGACCATTCTAGGTAGGTGTATAGGGGCACGAGAGCTGATGGTGAATGCCAGAAGTACGAAGATCAGATTGAAAGCAAGTGCTAGTGGATTCATCTCCACCATCACTTTGAAAAATCTTTATACGAGCAAAATATTGATTTTCCACAAATTTTTGAAAATTAGTGAAAACATCATAAAAATCAGATTTGAATTTCAAAGGATAAAGGCAAGTTAATTGTGTGTAATTATCAATGAAGATAACATAGCAAGTAAATCCTGAATTTGATCTGATAGGGGAAGGACCCCATAAACCACAATGAATAATATCTAATACATGTGATGATCTATGTTCATTACGTGAATAGGGTAAACGATGATTTTTCGCAAGTTGACCTATACTACACAGTGTAGGGGAGGGAAATAAAGATGTAAGATAAAGATGTCCTGTTTAATTTAAACAAAAAATAATATAGTGATTTAAATGTCCAAGGCGAGCATGCCATAAATCATAGGAAGCATGTAAATTCTTATTTTTAAGGAAATAAATAAGAGTAGAGTTGCCACACTCCAGCACATATAAGTCGCCATCATGGTTACCGTTTGCCATCACCCTTCCTGTTTGACAGTTATGAATAGAGAAAAGGTTATTAGTAAAGCTAACGGATAAAGGAAAATCATATGTTAATTTACTAATTGAAAGGAGATTTTTGGTTAGATGAGGAAAAACTAAAACATCCAATAAATGAATATTTGGGGTAGGAGAGACTATACCGATATGAGTAACGGGTAAAGAGGCACCATTGCCCACAATTACAAAATCCTTACGAGTGTACTGAGTGGGCTGATCCAAAATAGATGGTTCTGTAGACATGTAGGCTGAATCTCTAGTGTCCAAGAACCAATCAGAGCTTACTGAGTCATTGAGAGAATAGGAACTTGCAAAAGCTTCAGCAAGATGGGTGCTATTCTCATTTCGGGCATACCTTTGGTTGCACCGATCAGCATAGTGACCATCTAGACGACATATCTGGCAGCAAGGAGGATGACGACCTGAACCAGAGGAGAGTTGGCCATTAGTTGCAGAGAAGGTGCGGCCATGGCCAGTGCTACAGCCCTCAGACTTGCAGCCATGAGTTGTAGAGAATCAGCCAGAACCATGGTTTGCAGCAGTGAAGGATGCAACAAGAGGGGTAGTGGGTTCATGTGATTTTTGAAAGAGTTCAAAACTCTAAGCCTTGGAAACTAGATCAACAAAGCAAGGAAGAGGGGTGACTGGCATCTGCGTAGTAGAGAAACCTAAGAAATATATGCCAAGAACATGGAGAAACTAGTGGATTTTGTCGGTGTCATCGACAGCCTGATCAATCACATGGAGTTGGTCACAAAGAGCGTTGAAAGAGTGGGCATATTCAGCAACAAGTCTCGTACCGAGTTTCATCAATTGAAGTTCATCTTTGAGATGAATGTCTCTAGCCTTCAATCAGTGATTGAAGGTATTCTCCATGGTAAGCCAGGCATCTCGTGTTGTGGTAAGCCCAACAACCTCCGCCATGGATTCTTCGGTGAGAGAGGAATGAAGGAGGCAGAGGATTTTCTGATCAGTAGCTTTCCACGCCAGGTGTTTGTCACTGGCTGTCTGAGGAGTGGCATAATCAAATTGAAGGGGAGGGAAGAATGTGCCATTGACATGAGCAAGCATATTTTAACTCTCAAGAAGGGGAAGCAATTGACTCTTCTAGAGGAGATAGTTGGTCGAGGAAAGCTTGATTATGATAATGTGGATTAATGTATTGAAAGGAAGAAGATTCGAGGAGGTTTATGTCACAAGGAGAGCATGTTTAATCTGATGAGAAGCTTTGATATCATGAGAAAGTTGTATTAAACCACCGCATGTTCAATTGTGGTGAGTGTATATTATTTATAATACCAAAGAGTTAATTACAAAATAATGACATTATAATTACAAATCAATTAGAGGAGAATTACAAGGAAAATATACACAAATATTCCTAGAATTAGAGGTCAGCTAATCTCTTGGAATCAAGCCTTAAGTGTAGGCAAAATATCCTCAACCATATCCTTAACAGGTCAATGGTCCAGGGCTCCACAATGAGTGGAGGCAAAAATGAAATTTAAAGTAAAGAACCAATTTCACAATGTGATTCAGTGCTGCGATCCTCATCTACGACATACTAGTGGGACCTTTTCTATTGGCATGAATTAATTCCCATGACATGCGATTGGAAGCTAAATGCAATACATGCAAGGCTTTCATTTCCCAAAAAACTATTTGGTTTTGCGATCTCCACGTGCAGTGGCTGGCACATTGTTAAGTCTATTCGTTCACATTCTCCCTCTCGCTTGCGACGCTCTACGATGATATCTTACCACTCAAAACCTTACCCTTTTCGATAGACATAAACAAATCCATCTATTCATCCAAAAGGATAATCTATGGAATCCTCTAAATGAAAAAGATACTATTCAGGTTCCAAACAATTTGCATCTACACGACACTACTAACAATTTGCAGTTTCCATATAATTGCAGAGGACAACTGGTTATATGTCCATTGTTAAGGAGACAAAATAGTTCTCCATAGTAACACTACACATTTTTTCTTCTTGGTAATGTCAATAATGATTAATACCACATAATCTCATAGTACATTCGACTGAAATATTTAAGTGAGCAAGTGAATCCATTAGAGGGAGAACTTTTAACTGTAAGGCTAGGTGACTGTACAGTTAAAAAAGAAAAATACTATTAACAATTAAAATAATTAATTAAGAGTATTTTAAATATTAATATTTAAAACATTGAATAAAAGTATTATTATTGTTATTATTATTATAAGATAGATAAATATTTAATTATAATATAATATATATTTTTAAAATATTTATAAAATAAATAAATTTGGTTAATATGAATTTTATAAATATTAATAAAGAATTACTAACTACTCTGCTTTTCTATTTCACATGGACCATTCCTTATGTAGCCTGGCATAGTGGAGGATTCCAAAGATAAACCTAGCATCAGGTACTAGTGTTTGAGATGTTAAGATAATTATTATGAAATAATTTTTAATATTAGTTATTTAAAGAATTGTTTTATAATATTTTAAACATTAATTATTTAATTTTAATAAATTAATTTTAATAATTTAAGTAAGATAATTATCCAATTACAATAATCGTTTTTATTTAGATATAATAATCAAAATGATGATTTAGACTAAAATTTTCAAATATTTGTAATTTTTAATAAAAATCATATGTGTTGTTTTCTTCCGGAGTTCTGGCATCCATAATTGTTTGTATCGATGTTTCGAGCCATCCACTGTGGATAAGAGTTCTGGCATCCATAATTGTTTGTATCGATGTTTCGAGCCATCCACTGTGGATAAGTCATGGTGGATGGCTCGAAACATTGATACAAACAGTCATGGATATAATGAATTACCTATAATAGGAGGCATACGATGCATGCATATGATAGGTACATATGGATGTGTTGCATGCACCACACTAGTTTTTATATACTAAATTAACTATAAGTATTAAATAACATGATGCTTCTTCAAATAGAAGTTATATTTACGCACCAATACCCATTTTGATTAAATATGTCATGATTAATGGATAAATTCTAAATTTAAAATGTATAACATAAAAATAATTATAAAAGATAAATGTTAAAAATAAAGCTAAATCCTAGAAGATGGTTATATAATTGTACATTTTAGATTATTCATAAATTATATTAATAAGTTAATAAAATGATTAGAGAAGAAAATATAAATAATAAATAAACTAAGGGTATGGTTCTTAGTATAATCCTAGGACCTTTATATTAAAAGAAATATAATAAAAAAAGAGAATGTTAAACTTAAATTTGCAATACCAATATATTAAAAGAAATAATGTGACATGGGAGGGTGTCATGAGGAGATAAAACGGTGGGTTGCTGGTGAAAGGGCGGAGACTATCAAGAAACAAGATATAAACCAAAAAGAATAGTTTTGAACGGGGGAAGGGAGAACGAAGGAAGGAGATAGTGAAGAAGGATGGATCTTTGCAGACTTGAGTTACCAACAGAAGGAGAGTTAGTTATTCTAAGGCTTTTGGGAATGAGGGAACAATGTGCTTCAACTATGAAGCTTACTGGACTAAGGAGCGAGGCTCTGCTCAGTTTGGCTGGGTGGTTTTGGTCTTTTGGTAACAGAAGTGGGAGCAACTTGAGGCATCATCAAATGCAGGAGTACAGGTAGTTATTCCATACCAAACTCAGTAATTTAGTTATATGAATGTTAGTTAAGTCATTTAAGTTGCAAGCAAATTTGAAAAAAAACACATATTATGGTTTAGAGCTTTACATTTATGGAATAATGACTCAGAGCCTTACATTTTGGTATCGGAGCGAAGGGTTTCAAACTCTTTGGACCTTATGGGGTTTGTATAGGTTTCATTTCCACGTGATACTATTAATTAAGACTAGAGAGCTAGTTGAGAACTCTGCTAAATTGTTTCGGAAGTAGGTGTCAATCATTGGATTTTAAAAAAATTCATACTAGCCGAAACATAAGTTAGTGAATAATGTTTTCAACGACCTAAATTTTTTATTAAAAAAAAAAAACTCTATGAAATAGATATAAAAATGACATATCACATAACATGATTTATATTGTAAAATTCTTTTCGAAGAAAAGACTTCACCATTATCATAGAATATATAGGGAATATTAATTATTTACAAAAGAGAGAAAATGATGACATGACTGTATGATGACTCTACTTTCCACGGGAATTAGATTTCAAGGTCCAATTGAAGTGATACCTATCCCACTAGAAAGAGGGAAGACCAGACTATTACAGGTCCAAAAGCAATGTTGTAGTTATGAAATGTAAGGAGTTAGCATCCATACAACTTTTCTTTTCCTAACCTCTTCCTTAATGTCTTCGTATTTGCTCTTCCTAACCTGTTCCCTAATGTCTTCTTATTTTCTCTTCCTAACCTCTTCTTTAATGTCTTCTTATTCGAAAAAAAATAAAATCTAGGCCATATATAATTCCAGAATTGGAAATTTGAGTCTAACTTTTAGAGATAACTTACATTGTATCTCAGATTTTTTTATGTATATGAAAAACTTCGAAAATAATTATTATGAAAGGAGCTAAGACTAGTATATCCAAACCAACTCTAATTAATTTTTGAAGACCGCCCACAAGAGAAGTATGACAAGGTCTCTTCACCTTTTATTTATTTATTTTTATTTT
>APFE031259800.1:175568-204383 GCA_000404065.3 Pinus taeda | reverse complement strand
AACATTTCAGCATATGGAGGATCATCAATAGGTGCAATATCACGTAGAAGTTGCTCAAGGCCCAACAATCATCTCTGTTGGGGAAACAAGGTTCGATTGTTTTGGTTTTCCTCTCTTTCCTATCTAGCATTTAGGTTAGTTATCTCATAAACGAAGATTTATGAGATAACTCCATATTAGTTTGGTTTCGTTTTTTAATTGGTTGTTATCTACATGTTCTGAATTGTAATTAATCTATGTCACTAGGCATTTAATGAAGGGTAAAACCATAATGGATCTATTAGCATTCCCCTTTCTCATTCGCTTCCTCTTAGTTTTTCTTAATTTTCTCTAAAATCGAGTTGTAACACCTCTCTCCTTCTTCCCTGTGGTAGCATATTGCCTCACTTTAACAATCATGCCACATTTTGCTAATTTTACCAATGAGTTGTCATTAAATCTTCTATATCTCAGGGGAAGTCTCTATAATTCTTTTTGGTGGCAGGGGATTTTAAATTTACTAAACCCCTCCCCTAGAGACCTACTACCACTCATATTAGCAGGCTTATAAAGGCTTGGCCAAGATTCCAAATAGTAAGAACACATCAGATGCCCCTAATGTCACCTAAGCACACTCTCTTCTCACTTTTGGCAAACTCCCAAAATTCCATAGGGAGTATTCCAAACTACACAAGCATCACCAAAAGTATTAGGATGACTAGAGCCTACAAACAGTGAAATGGTGAAGGTTAGGATTTAAAGAGAAAAAATAGATTTGATCAAGTGTATGATATATTACTGTAGAAAACACAAACCAATGAAGAAAATACTAAATTTATGAATGAAGTAACCTTGACAAAAGAGCCACGATTGATTATGAAGGCCCTCAACAATGTTGGTATTTAAACCATGAAATGATGATTTACCTTGCATTTACACACCTGCAAACATGAAGTTATGCAGAAACGAACAATGAAAAGCTGACTCTAGGGCCTCTCATAAGCCCAAAAATGCTATAGAAACTTAGGAATATGAATTTGAGATGATATTATAATGAAATATAATGAAAATAAACATACTAGCACTTTAAAGTATTGATTATTCAAAAAGTTATTCATATATGGAAATTGTTACTCTATTTTGGGGCACCAATTCCCTGGGGTTGAAAAATGAAAGTGCCCCAATTAGTATGAAACATGTTTCAATTGTTAGGACAACTGAAAACACTTCCGAAGGTGATTGATATTCAATTAGAAAACTTTAGAAATGTTGTTGGGGATTAGAAGGGTTAGAATCAAATTTTCGTGTATCTCAAGGCAAGGGATTTTACCAATACTTGAGCTATAATTACTGAAGATAAAATTATATTTTTAAAATCTCTTTCAAAACCCTTACACATTTTTTAGATCAAAATTAAATGCAAGAAAGGAGAGGGGGCACTATCTTTCTTAGATATCCAATGTGGCACACCATTCTAAAAAATGAGTCTAGAATCAAAATGTAATCAGTCAAATCTTATTTAGACATAAAGGTAAACAAATTCTCGAGATCACTTTTATCTTTGATGCTTATATTTTCTATAATGTATTTTTTTATATGTATTTTTTTGCTATTTTATGGTTTTTTAAATAATAAAAATTAAGGGCAATTGCAGAATTTAGTAAAAAGAGATGAGGAGTGTGCCTTATTTCCACTAGGGCTATGGGGTCAAATTGATGCTCGTGTTAAGTTGGTTAGTCCATGCTTGTGGTTTATGGCTAGAGGAGGAACACTAGAAATTAAATCACCTCAAGGCTAATCAAGAAAAAGTTTTGAAATGAAGGCCTACTAGAAAGGATCCTACTTAGGGGAAAGTCGTCAACCATTAGCTCAACCATGATGCAAAATAAATTGAAACCCTTGGTGGGGAGCACTAGGGCATGACCCAACACAGAGAGACAAACTCTACCGTACACCAACAAGAGATATGTGCAAATAAAACCCTAGACATCCCTTTACAAGTGACAAAGTTGCTCTTCAAATTGATCAATCTAGTTAGTCTGTGTAGTATTCTTTAGTTATTTGCAAATATCCTTAGGAATATTTGAAATCAACCAAGAAAGATAAACTTCAAGATAAACACCAAAGATTTCATGAAAATATTTCACATTACGGCAAAATGATCTCAAAAATTCACAATGATTTTCAAAGGAGAGAGAACTCTCTATTTATAAATGAGGATCTCAACACATTTCCTCCTTTTGCTTCAAAAGATAAGTGAATTTTCATACACAATATGGTTGGAGACTAAGTAAAATTACAATTTTTGTCGTCGCATTACATAAATCCTTCAAATGATGTGAGATGTCCCACCAATTAGAGGATTAGTTTGACAAAAGGAGGCCCGAATTGACCTAAGCATACAATGTTCCATCAAAGAATGGCTTGACTTGTTTAAAAAAGTATATTGAGTGCTTAGGAATTCAAAGTTTCTACTTTTCTTGCACAACGTTACTTGAATGAGTGCTTGGACATTTCCAACAGCTAGTATAATGTGGAAAACCTATTGAATTTTCCATGACACTTAAGAATTAGGTTTGAGTCTAATATCACGATCACAAACACACTCAAATGCCACAACAAAATCACTTTGCACAATGGAATAACAAATAACAATGAATCAAGTTGTACACAAGACAAATTTTCAGACCACAACTTGTTATATACAAACTTTAATACAACAATCTTAGGGATCCCATACTATGGATCATGGCCCTTACATAGAACCCTAGTACAAGAGACAACTAGGGCTTGGTGTCAACAACTATGACCACCAATCTTTCCCTGAACAAAGTACACCTGACCTGCTTGATCAGAACGGTCCTTTCAATCCACGTACCTTGAACACATCTATCAGGTGCTTTGCCTCCTCTTTTGCTAATCACTACAACTTCTGCAACATCAAAATGCTTGCATTTCTAGCTGTCAATCTGCTACTATCAACCACTCTTGGCTTCTCCAAGATGACTGAACATTGGCTCCGTGATCTTCCCACTAACAATGTCCTCTACTGCTCCAAAGGATCAAGTTCTTAGGGTCTTTACAATATTCCCTATTATGAATGAGTTTTCCCTCCTATAACCCACTGAACTAGGGCTCACAAATCTTACTCCTAACTTTTCATTAGCTCCTCCAATGAACACTGTACAAGAGGTCTTCTAGGGCTCCATTAAACTGCCCTCTTAATAGTACCAAGCTTACACATTTATCACTGTAGCAGGGCTCGACAAAACAACCCTCTTAACTGTCACACTTCTGCTTCTTGTTAATAGGACTAGGGCATCTCAAATTTGTGTTCCTAAGGCCTTTAGGACAATCTTATCCAACCACTCCAAGATGACGAAGCATTGGCTCTGTGATCTTCCCACTAACAATGTCCTCTACCGCTCCAAAGGATCAAGTTCTTAGGGTCTTTACAATATGCTCTATGAAGAATGAGTTTTCCCTCTCGCAACCCACTGAACTAGGCCTCACAAATCTTTCTCCTAACTGTTCATTAGCTTCTCCAATGAACACTGTACAAGATGTCTTCTAGGGCTCCGTTAGACTGCCTTCTTAATAGTACCAAGCTTGTACATTTATCACTGTAGTAGGGCTCGACAAACAAACCTCTTAATTGTCACACTTCTGCTCCTTGTTAATAGCACTAGGGCATCTCAAATTTGTGTTCCTAAGGCCTTTAGGACAATCTTATCCAACCACTCCAGAGAAGCTCTCCCTTCCAATGAATCTGTTGGACACCTAATCCTAAAGGGTTAGTGTGGAAGCTGAATGGACAAGCAGTCCAAGGGACCTTGGGATGTGAATCCCAACGGTCACCATATTGTACTATAAATGTACATCTTTTGTGAATAAAAATTGTACTGAATGCTTTATCTTTCCTATTGTTTTCCTATTGTTCTCCGTCACCATGTCTGTTTAACATGGTATCAGAGCCATGATGAGTGGCCTGTTTTCCCTGATCAACTGATCTGAGTTGCCTTGAATAGTGCTGGCCCAGTCTTCATTACCTGAAGAACGTCTGCCTGCCTACCTGAAGCTGCAGGTCTGCCTGACTGAAGCTGCATACCTAATTTCTGAAAGAAAGGCACAGGTCCCAGAACATTGATTCCCTGGCTCTGCCTCTGCCTGGCCTGACTGCACTATAAGCGTTTTCATTCAAGGCGGTATTGCGCTCTCTGACTGCGTTGATGCGTTTCTGACTGTTCATATGAAATTCGTGGAAAAAGAGGCTTTTCGAGCAGTAGTTGCCGGTGTTTTGTAAATTGCATTCCCAAAGCGCATGCGATTTCGGCAAATGTGGACGTGGATATGATTTTTCCAAAACGATGACAGGTTTACCATTAATGTTATCTGTGATGCGGCCGGACCACCTGATTGCCTGTGAAGGAGCAGAGCTAACAAAATAAAATGAACTTATTGAATAAGGGGGCGAGAACTATGAATCCAAAAGTCATGAACGACGCATGATGGGTGTATTATTATGCCTTCGACTATCAATATATCAATCATAGGACTACTGTACAAGGTATTTTGCACAACAATATGAATGGTTCACGTTCAAATAATTCAAAACGCAAAAAATATTGTTTGTTAGTTGCATGGGTGGCAATATACTTTCTAGATGGTCTCCTTTTAGGCCTATTTTCCACTCAAGCCTGGTTGTGAAAAGCGATAAACCAAACATGTGACCGGTACATTCAAATAGTTCTGGCCGACTGTCTTCTCATCAGGATCGGTTATCAATAAAATATCAACACGCTATTTTCAATAAAATATCAACACGCTATTTCCTTTGGATAACTCTGCATTCAAGTGCGATGCCCACCGCCTGCTGAAATTTGTTTTCCAAAATGCATTTCTCTAGCATTCTTTCTACAATTGTCTCTAGTCTATGGTCCATCTGAAGTGTCCCTTTATTTGATTCTACCGCTTTGGTTCCAAAAGCTGCATACTCATCTATGGCTTTGGCAAGTAAAGTAATCTGAATCCTCCGAAACATTGAACAAGCTTCCAGCACCTAATGCATAGGATAAGGAATCATTAAGTTCCCCGAGGTAACTGTGATCGCTGAAACAACAATATATTGATTATATTGTGTTGTGTTGCGTCTGTCTCTCCCTCCAACTCGGTCATATCGACAGATACATTATTTCCAAATCCTGCTGATTTTTATCTCTTCAGAACCGTGATAACTTCAATTAGAAATTTTCTGCTCGGCTACCATCGTTGTTATTGAATATTTTACGTTGATCCCTTTGCAAAATACCGTGGGAGATGCGGTTCTTATTCCTGTTAAATCGATTCATCAAGAACGTTGCGCGCAAACCCATTTGCTGCGTCATTTTCATTGAACCCTCGATGCTCCAACTATAGGGGTCTCCTTCATCACGCCAGAACGATTAATTTGATGGTCTTAATCTCGGAAGAAATCCACAGCTCGGGCTCATTCCCTCTATTTTGGTCTGTGCGTTCCCATGATGGAGCAACGTCCTGGTCCTCTTTATGTTATCATTTTTTGAACAGATGGACAATGCGATGGCATCTGTTGAAAGCTCTGAAGGAGGCGCAGAGAATGAAGCTTTTATTTTAAAGTCTGTTTAACATGGTAGCTCTGGTGTCTTTCGAAAGCTCTTTACTTTATTATTAGAAGGGCTACGGTCAAAGAACAATCGAACTAGAATTAAATCTGTAGATCTTCTTGGATTTATGATAGATCGCTATGGGATCGAGGTATCTGGACCGACAAAAGCCTTGCAGGCTGTTGCTGCCCTGACAACAGAACGTGATGGTGAAATAAGAAAGGCGGCTCTAAATACATTGGCAACTGCTTACAAGATTCTTGGAGAAGATATTTGGAGATTTGTTGGAAAGCTAACAGATGCTCAGAAGAGTATGCTTGATGACAAATTCAAACCCATGCGTTAAAAGGAAATTCGACTCAGAATATGGTTTCTGATGACAATGTAGTTGGCCTGCTTGGTTCCCCCCACCGTTGAAACATATCCAAGCGCTACAACATCGTCTCCACAGCAGCTTGATCTCTGCTTCAACGCTTCCGGTGTGAGTGAATTGAAATTGCCTGAATTTTCAATTGTTTTGGAAGGAGGGAAAACTTTCAGTCCGCCACCAGAGAATTATATCCTGCAGATCGAGGACGACGTCAGCTGCCTGGGACTCAGACCCACTACAGCACTTTCGCCAAGTATTATTGGGAATCTTTTACAGCAAAATTTCTTTCTTCAGTACAACGTCCAGCAATCTTTTCTTGGGTTTGCTCCATAAATGAAGGCGAAACTGAATTATTTTGGATAGGAGTCTTCAGTCCACACTGAAATTGAATTTATTTTTTTTGTAATAATGCTGTTTAATCTTCAATAAACACATCTCGTCGCTGTTGGTGGCGGTTTCAATCTGGTAATCTTTTGTAACAGGAAACAAACGAGAAGCTCTTCTCTCTCCATTGATGGAAAGGGAAACCAACAGGCAATTCTCGGAATTGTGAACAGATACAACCATAGAATAAGTGTCCAGCGCTTCTCATTTGCAGGCTGACCAGAAGGCGTGTACAGATAAGCTTACTAGTTTGACTAATTGTTTTGCCTATCTACAGGGGAACCAGAAAAGCCCCAGCACAGACTGTTGCACTAATTTGAAGAATGTATACGAGAGTGCGCCCAAGTGTTTGTGTATTTTGGTACTAGCCCTTCACTTGGTGTCAGACCCTTGCTTTGGGGTTACCTGCTGCCTGCAAAGTGAATTCAAATCTGTGTGGGTTCCTTTCCACAGCCAACAGTGGTTTTGTTGCATCTATTGGGCTTGAAAACTTTGTGTAAGCGTTTGTGTCATTACAATAATCCATATCAGACCATCAGACCATCGATTTTATCGAGAATGGCCAAATTTTATGAAGTATTAGAGTTATTGGAAACTTTGATACAATCTAATGTTGATGACAAAGTGGAAATAAGTAAAGATTCTCTTTCAGACATTCAAAAATGTATACAAAATGCACAAGAAAATATTGAATTTTTGCAGCTTGAGACAAAGCTACAGCAAGAAGAACTACAACAATGGAGTCATCATTCTGAACCTGTTTCTGTTCAGAAGACTGAAACAGACTCCCATAAACAACAAGTCAATAATGTTCCTGTTCATTCAAATAAAGCAGCAGTTGTATATGCAGATGCAGAAACTCAGTCTGCACTTCCCAAGCCCATCATCAGACCTTGGGAACAGCTTGTCCACAACAAGCACAAAACTGGTCTTGGATATAACAAGGACTTGTCCTTTCATATTCCAGACTATGCCAAGCCCATTCAGTTTTAGAGTGATGGTTTCATTAATGACAGTTCACCTGCTCCTCATGACAGTTCAGCCTCAGCTGTTCCAGACTCTGCTTCTCTTCCACAGCAGCAACAACAACAACAGATCGTGAAATGCCAACACTGTGATCGAGTTGGCCATCTGAAAGATCACTGTTTTGATCTTCATCCATGTAAGCACTTTCATAAAACCAGTCATTCTTGAAACAGATGCTTCAGCAACAAACACCCTGCAAGAACAAAGATTCATCTAGGATGGATCGATTCTTGGCAATGGGCATCACCAGCCAAGAAGATATTTCAAACAC
Organism: Pinus taeda; assembly: GCA_000404065.3. Classification (NCBI taxonomy): domain Eukaryota; kingdom Viridiplantae; phylum Streptophyta; class Pinopsida; order Pinales; family Pinaceae; genus Pinus; species Pinus taeda. Next base: position 196,732 of record APFE031259800.1, on the reverse strand, counting down.
ATGTCAGAACTTGTTCTAGAATATTGAACAGTCTTGCAGTTGAGTTTTCTCCATCTTCTCACCTTGTATCTGACAGGGGGGGAAATGATGGTCATCTACAAGCTTCAAAGACACATCAAGCGAGCCTGAGCCACAACCTGCCACACCAGCTTCAGAGTTGTAGCCAGAGACAAATATGCCCGTGAGCATGCCATCAGTTGGCGATGTGGGACACTTCCTCTAGCATAAGACTTACAGCTTCTTGCCAGTTTGGAAGAGTTCCGGAGACAAAATTGAGGACACTTCCTCTAGCAGAAGACTTACAGCTTCTTGCCAGTTTGGAAGAGTTCTGGAGACAAAATTGAGGACACTTCCTCTAGCAGAAGACTTACAGCTTCTCGCCAGTTTGGAAGAGTTCCGGAGAACAAAATTGAGAAAACTTCCTCTAGCAGAAGACTTACAGCTTCTTGCCAGTTTTGGAAGAGTTCTAGGAATTGCATAAGCATTCCAGAGTTGTTGGTCATCCTTAAACCATCACAGGTTGAGACTTCCCTTTTACAGGTTGAAGTTTTACCTTTTATATGGGGTGAGGCCTCCCTTTTATGGTTGATGGTTTCCCTCTTTAAAACAATAGGATCACTTCCTCTAGCAGAAGACTTACAGCTTCTTTCGAAGTTTGGAAGAGTTCCGGGAACTACACTAAGCGTTCCAGTGTTGGTGGCTATCCTTAAACCACCGCCCTTGTTTACCAACATTTCATAGAGCACATTCAGCCTAGTGCTGCCATGCATTATTGCACATTTTGTATTACAGCTCTTTTCTTGGACTCATACATAACCCTTCGGATTAAGGGGGGGAATGTTGGACACCTAATCCTAAAGGGTTAACGTGAAAGCCGAATGGACAAAGCAGTCCAAGGGACCTTGGGATGTGAATCCCAACGGTCACCATATTGTACTATAAATGTACATCTTTTGTGAATAAAAATTGTACTGAATGATTTATCTTTCCTATTGTTTTCCTATTGTTCTCCGTCACCATGTCGGTTTAACAGTTTCTCCTCCCTTCTTCTGTCCTGAGGAGCTTACTTCTCCTAATGCTGCCCTGTCTTGCTCCTGTTGCAAGGAGCTGGCTGAGGCTTCCATGCTTGGCATTTCCTCTTCTGAGAAGGGATTTAACCTTTGTCTCTTCTCTGGTGATGTAGTAAGGGGAGTCTCCCTTTCTCTTTTTCTGCTTACGTCCTCCCTTTGAGGGGTTTGGAGGATGGAGGAGTCAACCCTAGAATCCTGCCTTGGAGGTGCCATTGGTGTTGTCTGTTCTTGGGTGGCCATTTGGGCCTCTGCTGTTTGTTTCCCCTAGCCCTATTGGTCTTTTTGCTGCTGTTCCTGTTGGGGTTGCTTCTCTTCCATAACCTTTTACTTGCCCTTGCTTTGATCTTGGTTTGTGGTTTGCGCTGCCCCTTGATGTGTTGTAGAAGATGAAGCAGCTGCTCCTTCTTGAGGCTTTGGCAGAGTAAGTACCTGAGTAGGAGATTCTAAGTCAGCCATTTTTAATAAATGCCTTCTGGCCCTTTCAACTAATTCTTCCTGAGTAACTGGTTCTTCCAGTGTGTTCCTTCTCCATTTTGGTTGGTTGGCATGTCTTTGAATGTGGAGCATTCTCACATGCTCATAGCTGGAGATCTTGTATTTCTGCCTTCTCAAGGATATGGACATGTTAGGGTCATAGGGCTTCCAAAGGAAGCTTTGTTTTAGGCCAAGGCCTTCTATTCTCCTGTCAGCATCTTTCCAGCCTTCTCTTTTGTTTAAGACAAAGTGGCCCAGTTGATTTCTTACTTTAAGCTGTGCCTTCTTGCCCCTGCCTGCAAAGTGCACCATATCGGCATTGCCAAATTGCCTGAAATATTCTAAGGCAAACAGTCTCATAGGCACATACCTAGGCAATCTGTATGGGCGCAACTCACACCCATATATTCTGATCACAGTATAGTGTTGGTAAAAGTACCAATCCCCTATGTTGTATGCACTGGATAGCTGTAGAATCCTCTGCATCTCATCAGTCAGTCTTGGAGGGGGTGAGGTTAAGAATAAAGACATGGCTGGATGGATGAAGAGGTCTATGAACTCAGAGTATGTGTATGGAGAGTATGTGAGGAGGTGAAAGACTGAGGTCCAGTACACTACTGACCTTGGGTTGCCTGCTGCATCATTACTCTTGATCTCAAAGGAGAACTTCTCATGTTGGTAGTACAGGATGAGGTGATAAATGTAGGAGGTGTATCTGAACACCTTCTCTCTGGACAAGTTCAAAAATTGCTCGTGCATCTTGTCTGAGATGTATGTGGCATAATCATAACAAATAGGAGTCTTGCCGAGGGAAACCATTGTCATCATCACTAGTACAGTTTCCTCAATAAACTCTAGTGACTTGTACCCCAAAACTGAGCTAATCATGTATGCCAGGTCCATACCCAGTTGATTGAGGTAGCCATCAAAAATGGGAGGGTGCAGCACTGTGTCAGAGTTTGTGATGAATAGCTGATTTAGCTTTAGGATCTGTGCTTCTGTTAATATCTTGGCTCCTTGGTTGATCAAGTCTAGTAGGGACAAGGGGACCAATTTCTTCTGGGTCTTGAACTGGAGCATTTCCCTGATGCCCTCAGGGGTTATGTAGAATACTACTGCACCTTTAGGGTCAAGCACAGCCCTCTGCATGGGGTCATAGCAGACAGCACATAGGTGAATCAGGTGAGGGAACTGGTTGACCTGAGGGAGCTTGAAAATTGGGAGGGAGGACTCCCAAATGCCTAGAATGTCTGTCCCATCTTTATGTCTGGCTTTGAGCTCATTTAATAGATGAATGTGGAAATTGCATTTAGATGGGCAGTCCTCTAAGATTTGGTAGTCTAGGTCTGCCAAATCCTGCCACTCCAGCTCTCTCTAGGGGGCATTCAGGGGAGCAACATTGAGGGCTACTGATGCCGCTGGAGTGTCCATGTTTGTTTGGATGCTGCTTGACAAATAAGACAGGTAGTACCTGAGAAAGGAATATTTTGAGGAATGCAGGGTTGCAGGGTAGGTCAACAGCAATTGGAATACTGTTTGGCTCTTTGAGAAGGCTATTTATCGTGTTTAGCAGACCTCTCTTTGATAATTGAAAGTAGGTTATGGACTCCGGTTCACGACTGCGCAAACGGGAATAGGGTTTTCACTGAAAATTCAGTCCGTAATGGCTCTGCTAGTGAAATTTGACCATCAATTCTTCAAGAGGGAGTTGGGTATGCATGGTTTTATGGAGAATTTTTAAGCTTCTGCTCTGTTCAGGTGTTTTTAAAATTTACTGAGAAAAAACCAGGTTTGCAGGGAGGTTTTACGGGCAAATACCTGTTTAATGGATTGCTTGGGTTGGAACAATAGTTGGGTACACGCTCTGAATCTCTGTGGTTGGTCTTGAATCGGTTGGTGAATTCTTCGTCGTAACGCGTATGTAGAGAGTGCAGAAGTGTGTTTATAAAAGGTGCAAAAAACACGTAAATTTGGCAAAATATGGCTTTTTGGCTTATTGGCGCGCTTTTTTAAATGACGTCAGCATGATGTTAGCAAGTGGGTCCGGGTTGGATGACGTCAGCAGGACGTCATCAGGTGACATGGCGGCCTAAGACCGGTCCACAGGGGCGGTGAGGTGGCGGCTAGGTGGACGAATGGTGGACAGGGTGCGCGGTCGTGGCGCTGACATGAGCGACAGAAGGGATGGTGACACAAGTGGACAGATGGCATCATATTGGGCCCCCTCCTATACGGCAAGGAATCTGTCAGAGGGGGCTCCGATGGAACATGGGGGCGACGCATGGATTCGCGTGACATCATCGTCTGACAGATATTGGACGATATCTGTCGGATGTCAGGGCTCCTCCGAAATCCACGATGACCGTAGATCTGGAAAGGCTTGATCGGACGGATATCGGGCCAGCAAGCTGCACGGAAGATATGGTCAACAGGCGGTTTAAACTAATAATATTTATTGGTAATTGCACCTGGCGGGACCCTTCGGGTTTTCAACAGATTTCAATAGTTTTTCAATGTTTTCTTTTGTAAAAATTAAACATACCCGTCAACTTTAGGAAAAGGCAAAAATAAAGGTTTTCATAGAATTTTTCGCATAAAACATATGAAGGACAAAACTTAGGATGGGCGGGTTTGATAAAATTTCATGAAAAAAGGCGTATAATGGCTCCCAATCTTAGGATAGGGCGGGGAAAGGGGATTTCATCATTTTTTTCCTTTTAGTGTGTATAAGGGTGCAAAAAGGGTTATTTCAAGGGTTTTTTAGGCAAAAATGGAGAGTTGGCTAGGTAGATAGGTTCTGATAGAGAAAAGGGGTTAGGCTTGGGTTCTTGAACTTAACCAGGTGTTAATCTAATGCCCTAGTAGTGAAAACATATGGCCATAATGCTAAGGAGGGGATATTTATACATTGTTTAGGGTTTATACACCATGGTGTTATAATAGTAGGGAAAGTGAAACATAGGGAGCTAGATAATAGAGTTAGAGGTTAATATGGAGGGAGAAGGTGAATGAAGAGTGGTATCACTAGGTTTTCTTAGAGACAACCTAGTTTAAAGAGTAGATCAAAATGAAAAGAACATTGCACAAGAAATGAAAGGACCAACATAAAACCTTGAGTCTCTCTTATGATCACAACTTGTGAAGGGATGTTAGTAATGAGTGGTAAACAAAGGAAAAAAGGGAAGTTAGACATGCTCCACTGTGTTGTTTGCCTTGTTTTTGGTTTGCAAATTTCAGCTTGGAAGGAACACCACTTCTGCAACCCCATCTACCTACCCAACTATTTTGCCTAGCGTTTTCTGTTTCTTCTTGGAGGGTTCATTTGGACTTGTAGACCCTTGATGTGCCTTTTCTTTTCCCTTGGCTTTTTTTCTTTGATTTTCTATCTAGCACTACCCTTATTTCTTCCAAGGCCCCAGATTAAGCAGTTGGGAACCTTAGTTTTCTCTGCCTAACTACTGATCTGCCAAGATTAAATAGTTTGGACAGATTTCTTTCTCTATTCTACAACAAAAATTGAAAACACGGCATGATCCAGATTAGACTGTTGGGTCATCCATCAAAACTTTAATAGGCATGAAGGCATGTATACACCTTGTCCTTCCTTGCAAATATGGAAACTTTGTAGCCGCAAAGTAGAGCATATTTGGCACTTGAATTTGCCAATCATGAAATATGAAACCTATTGGTATAGGTATCCAACACGATCGTAGACATAGCCAAAATTAGTGTTAAATGGGACTAGCAAGGAAACATACTAGATATTAAAAAAAATTCATAGAACGAGACACATGAAAGTCTATCTCCATGCAATATCCACAAGACTATGTCACTAAGTCTTCAAAAAAACTCGAGTCAAGTTTACACTCCAAGAAAAATAAACACATTGCAAACTATTATTTTCACACCTCGTACGTATTCATGGGTCCTCACTTACGTGAGTTACACCTAGAGCTACCTACTCAAATACCAAATTGGAAAAATTTATACATAGAGAAAACACTTTCAAGTATTGTGTAGATACAATACTCTTATATAAGTGTTTGTTCATGTATATTGATGTTGAGTTTTGAATATTAATAAATTTTCACAATATTTCATTTTAAGGTTTGATTTTTAGTATATTTTACAAGTTTAATCATTAGAAAACTGAATTATAATAATCTTAATTTCAAGGATTTAAAATATTACATAACCTACCTTTCATATTAGTATATTTCATATTAATATATTGTTTAAAGAAATTATTCAAAATCTCCCTTTTCCTTTCAAATGAAGAGTGTTAGTCCTATTTTGTTTTTAATTTTATTCTTAATCAAATGGCCTTTTTTCTGTCTTTGATCATTTTCTTATTAGATTGGATGTAGAGCTTATTTTCTAAATTATACAAACTTTTACCATTCAAACTTTTTAATTTTATGGTATGTTCTATGCTTAGAGTAGTTTACTTATCTTTCTTATTATTATTCACGGATTAGCAATCCCATGTACATAAGTAAACTGTAGATAGAACATTAAATGATCAACATAAAACCAGCCAAGACAAGAGACACAAGATGTGGCGGCTAGCGAGGAAGAAACCTCAATATGAGGAAACCCTTTCATCAAATGTTATTTTATCTTCAATAATTTAGTAGAGAGAAATAGTACATAAATCTAATTTACATCAATAGTAGCAAACCCTAGATTAGCGGCATCAACATCATCAGCATTAGTGGCATCAGTATCATCTGAATCAACCAGCATCATCATCATCAACATCACTAGCATCATCGACATGACCGACATCGGCATCATCGACATCACCAGCATCATAGGCTTCACCGTGATCATTGACTTCACCGACATCATTAGCGTCATCGGCATCATTGGCTTCACCAGCATCATCGACTTCACCAGCATCATCGACTTCACCAGCATCATCGGCTTCACCGGCATCCTCAGCTTCACCTACATCATCGGCTTCATTAGCTTCAGCGACATCATCGACTTCACTAGCATCATCAACATCACTGGCATCGTCAGCTTCATCAACATCATCGGCTTCACTAGCATCATCGATATCACTGGCATCAGCAGCTTCATTGGCATCATCGGCTTCACCGACATCATTAGCATCTTCGGCCTCACCAGCATCATCGACATCAACTTAGGATCTCTCCTCGTACTAAAACCCAAAGACAAGTAGAAAGAGGAAGAGATCCAAGTGTGTCTAGAAATGACTTGAAGTCCTCTTCTATCGATACTAAAACGTAGAGGTTGAATAGACATGGCATTTGGGCTTCTTGAGCCTACATAAGTTTTAGGTTGGCTTGATAATAATTCCATAATCAAACTTAATTCATATCTCAACGAATACTTATCGGAATCGGATGATATTTAGATCAATCCTGCACATCTCGACGAGAGGAATCTAATAAAAATATTATCAACCATGAATAAAATTATCCACATGAATTTTGGCCCTAGTTGCCAATTTTGACACTCCCTCTCAACTAGGGAGAAATTCATCTACAATATGTCTGTCATTCGCTACTATTCATCCATCAAATGCATTGCCCCATACAACCCAATCCTTGCCCTGATCTACTCTATTCTACCTATTCTTCTTTGTCTTATTTTGATTTGTGCTGATCTGTACTGCTCTGCTCTACTTTGTTTTATTTTTCTCTACTTTTGTTAGAATTATGAAGAAGAAGAAATGATCGAGGATGTATCATACAAACTCAAAGTCAGTCTCAGGGTATCTATCACTGGTCCCAGACCAGTCTCAACCAAGCTGAAGTTAACTTCATAGTGAGTAAAACTCCTACCACTGGTGCCAGACCAGTATCATCCTCCACTAACTCAAAGTCAGTCTCGGAGTACATATCACTGGTCCCAAACTAGTCTCAATTGACCCGAAGTTAGCGTCATAGTAGGTGTCAGAGAGTGTACCACTGGTCTCATACCTATCTCAACTGACTACAAGTCAGTGTCATAATATGTACTACTCTCACTGGTCCAAGACCAATACTGCACTGACCATAGGTTAGACTCAGAGTATGTACCACTGGTCCCAGACCTGTCTCAATTGACACGAAGTTAGCGTCATAGTGGGTACAACTCCTACCACTAGTCCTGGACTAGTATCCCAGTCTCAATGAGTGTACTACTAGTCCCAGATCAGTCTCAACCGTCCCAAAGTCAGTGTCATAGTACGTACCACTCTAACTAGTCCTAGACCAGTACTGTACTAACCAAAGGTCAGTTTCAGAGTATGTTCCACTGGTCCTAGACTACTCTGAACTGATCTGAAGTCAACATCATAGAAGGTACAACTCCTACCACTAGTCCCAGACCAGTATCATTGATCCTAGATCAATGAAGGTCATCCTAGAATAGGGAGTGTAGTAGATACAACGATGCATCCATCGATACTATTATGGTCCCTTTCTTGATTAGATGAGAGGTACTTCCCATGAGTCCCAGACTACATGGGTAGGATGCCTAGATAGGAGAACTTAATCAATCTCGTCCTCATAGGAGAACTGGACACTCTGCTACACAATTGCCATGGGGAACATCATCGAGGCCTCATAGGAGAGCTAATCATCCTACTACATAATCATCATGGAGAACACATCATCTAGACCTCACAGGAGAACTAATCATCCTACTACATAGTCGTCATGGAGAGCACATCATCCAGATCTCATAGGAGAACTAATCATCCTGCTACAGATTCATCATGGAGAACACATCATCTAGACCTCACAGGAGAACTAATCATCCTGCTACACAATCGTCATGGAGAACACATCATCTAAACCTCACCGGAGAACTAATCATCCTGCTACATAGTCATCATGGAGAACAGAACATCTAGACCTCATAGGAGAACTAATAATCCTACTACACAATCGTCATGGAGAACACATCATCTAGACCTCACCGGAGAACTAATCATCCTGCTACACAATCATCAGGGTCAACACATCATCCAAACCTCACAAGAGAACTAATCATCCTACTACACAGGAGAGTGAATCATCTTGTCCCACAAGAGAGCGAATCATCTTATTCCATAATAGAGCAAATCATCTTGTTCACATTGTGCACCACTAGGGGAGGGTAAGTCACCTTGTGGTCGCATGTTGCTCCAGTAAGAACCGCATGCTCCCAGAGCTCCTAGAGCTCAATGTATGCAACATGCAAGACCCTTTTACAAGGGTCCCTTGACGACTCCAAGTTGTTTGGGAAAATCAAAAATTAGATCTTTCCTTGAGGCTCTGACCTACACATCATCTTAGTGCGATGGAGCCTCCTTGCTCATCGACTTACCATATCCCAAATAAGTAGTATCTAATGTCTATCTGCTAGACATGTCATTGAATATGGGATTCCTCAATAATAGAATCCCACCTCTGGTTGTCATAGAGAATCACAGTGGTATTCATCATGTGTACTCACCGAAGAGTTTCAACAACCAACTAACTTCATATGAGGTCATACTCGTATTTATGTATTCAGTCTGCATAGTACCTATAAAAACTGATTTCTACTTCCTGCTCATCCATGATATCGAAGTAGAATCCAAAGAGAACCAGCACTGAGAAGTGCTCTAGTGATCCTCCATAATGCCTACCTAGTCAGCATTTGAATAATCATGTAGTTTTCATATTTCTAGTAGTGTATCTCAATCCATGAGAGATTGTGCCCTGAAGATATCTCAGAGGATTCTTGGCACCAATCTAGTGAGGCTCAACCAAAGATGACCTCACCATGCTAACTGTAAAACATATTTTTGGATAGAAGTTCACCAAGAACATCATCGTGATTGAATTTATGAAACTCAGAGACATTTCCCAAATCTGGTCCGACATTACTACCATATAACTTATGAAAGTTAATATCCTTGAGGTAGTCACAGGCTTGCAGTTTATCATTACAGATTTGGAATCCAACTCCCCCTTACTTCTACAAGTGAGAGTGTCTACACATGGCATAAATAGGTCGTCCATATGAGGTGTCAGTATGAGAGGTCTATCATCCACAACCTTTGGATAATGGTTTGGATCGGTTTCACTCCTAGTGAATCTCAACTTCATGAAACAACTATCATCCCTCTCATACTATGCTCGGGGTGTTTTTCTTCAAGCCATAGAGGGATTTCTTCCACCTGTATACATGAGATTTTCATTCATGAATCTCAAACTCCATGGGTTGTTCCAAACTTTTTGACTTGCTACATGAGGGGAATGGTCCCCCTGTAATATTTTCCTTCGGTACATCTCAAACATGTACCTTCATGCTCTTTTTCAATTCAGGCATCCTTGTCACTAGTTGACTCACAGACCTCCACTGCTATGTCAATGGACATGGTCCCTAGTGGACTTCCTGCAACTTGCTACAACCCTGAACTGAAAAACATCTTTGAAAAAATCTATTTTTAGACATGTACCTTTACATCGATGAGTGCCACCTTGTAACCTTTGACTTCCATTATTGAAATGGACACAAGGTTGTTCTTGCGATCAGGTACATAAAATAGATTCTATAAATGAATTGAGTTACCTTCATTCAATTTAGGGGTAACATTCCCTACACCCTTAGATATGGAATTCCCAATGAAGTGATCTTTAAGTGGGCCATCAGAAACTTCTACTTTTCCATTTTGATAATATTCTCTATTTCCACTTCACCCTCGGTGAATTTGAATCCATTGATCCTTTTGTCTTGTCCCAATTGTTACCGGTGATTGCTCTTTCACTCTTGCTTGGGAATTGTCTTCACCTTACCTTATTTTCTAATTTAGATAAACTTTTACCATTCAAACTTGTTAATTTTATGGTATGTTCTATGCTTACAACAATTTACTTATCTTTCTTATTATTATCCATAGATTAGCAATCACATGTACATAAGTAAGTGCAGATAGAACATCAAACGATCAATAGAAAACAAGCCAAGACAAGGGACACAAGAAGTGGCAGCTAGCCAAGTACGAACCCCAATATGGAGAAACCCTTTGAGTTAATATTCTTTTTTCTTCAATAATTCAGCATAGAGAAATACTATATAAGTATGATTTACATCAGCAGGAGCAAACCCTAGATCATCGACATCAGAATCATTAGCATAATCAACATCAACATCATCTACATCATCCGCCATCATCATCATCATCACTAGCATCATCGGCATCACCGACATCAGCATCATTGACATCACTGGCATCATTGGCTTCAGCAGCATCATCAGCTTCATCGGCATGATCAGCTTCACCGGCATCATCGGCTTCACCAACATCATCAGCTTCACATCCACATCATCGACATCATTGGCTTCACCAGCATCATCGACATCACTGGTTGTCTTCACTGGTATCATCGGCATCATCAGCTTCACTGGCATCATCGGCATCACCGGCATCATCGGCATCAACTTAGGATCTCTCCCCCTACTAAAACCAAAAGACAAGTAGAGAGAGGAAGTGATCCAAGTGTGTGTAGAAAGGACTTGAAGTCCTCTTCTATTTATACTAAAAAATAGAGGTTGAATAGACATGACGTTTGGGCTTCTTGAACCTACAGGATTTGTAGGTCAGCTTTATAATAATTCCATAATCGAAATAAATTCATATCTCAATGAATACTTATTGGAATTGGATGATCTTTAGATCAATCCTACACCTCTCGATGAGAGGAATCTAATAAAAATTTTATCAACCATGAATAAGATGATCCACAGGAAGTTTGGCCCTATCTACCAATTTTAACGAAACTGAATCAAATATTATAGTCATAACTTTGTAAATGAAATAATCTTCATAAAAGAGTAAAAAATGAATTCTTAGCTTTTACGACATTATGAGAAGTTTTCCCTAAATGACATCCAAAATATTTTTTTTCTCACAAATTCATTTTCAGTTTTTTTTTCTCTTTTGGTAAGTAACATTCATCCATTATTTATTATGACAAAATTGATTCCAATTCAACAACTCTGTAATTTTCACACTTGTGTACTTTGATCTTGAAGAGGAGCTTACATTTCTATTTGATTAAGAAATTATTTAGAAGTATCTCTATAAATAAATAGAACCATATTAATTTCATATATCTCATGTAAAAGGAAGGATTAAATCATTTAAGGTACAATTCTTTTCTTAAGGTAAAAAACTTCATATGTTATTTGTATCTAGATGTATTTGATCTCTCTTAATGCGTAGTATATATACATTCATTCTAATTTGGGGTGGCCAATTGGAAAAACTTATTCATAGAAAATACATGTTCAATTATTATTTTCTACAAAAACTAATAGTGTTTTTTAGATCCAACTTATTCTGAACATGGAGATAGATATTGAGAGAATATCTCAACAAACACCAACCAGCTATAAATTAATCATTAATTATAATACTCTCTCATAATTCTTACATGAAAAGTAACAATATCAAATTCAGATAAAAATAATTTTAGACTTTCATCGTTATCTAATATGTGCTTCATCAACATCTATATCCATGTCTGAACTGTTGTATATTATGCTCCTAAGCTATTGATTATAGGTTTCCACTTTATTCGTTGAAGATAGAATTTCTTCTAACCATCAACCACATATTTTTAGTGATTAACAGTTCTTGACATACCTAAAAAAAATAGTCTAGATACCAAATGACTCTATGACACACTTCCATCTATCATAATATAGTGAGCTATTATTTTTACAGTTATATAGGAAATTGGGCTACATAGTTAATATATCCAATAGTCAAACATACAAATTTACCTATTTCACATTCAATATATTCTAAACAAAGAAAACATATCATGTAGCTATTATTCTTGGAGCATGGAATTACAACATGAAGCAAAAAATTATAATAGGTTGTAGACATAATTAAATCCATCATGCATTTATGTGACACTAAAGAATATCATGAAACACTAGCTTAAATTAGTTACAATGTTCTATGGTTGTTCTTAATCATATAAGTTTACAATATATATATATATATATAGCTAAATTCTAGAGAACTATGAGAGGTTGTATTGATTTCATTATCATTGAATCAACTCGATGTCCTCAAAGATATTATTTGTTGAATATTCACAGACAATTGTGTTGGATGATTCTTCTACTTTTCCATTTGAATGGTCTTTTCAATCGACTTATCCATTCAATGTTGTATGTCCATGTATCTAGTAGTATTAGCATTCAACTAACCTCCTATTTGTATTCATCCTTCCCATGGAATATAGTGTAATTTCTTCTTATGAACTCACTTATGTGTGTGTGTGTGTGTTTTGTCCTCTTTTATTCTACTAAGGGTCTTGCTATCATTTCATCTAGTATAACAGAGTATAACTAAGTTAATGTAAAAATAGCATTGTAATAGCTTGAAGATATATTGTTTAGTAAAATTTCCTTTTCATCTTTTTCATCTGCATTAGTCTTAATTTTTGGCCTACCACATTATAAGATACTTTAGTTTGTTTAAGTAAGTAGAGAAGGATGTCTCATCATGCATTTTAATATTGAGCAGTTGCAATTTTAATGAAAACTTTGAATTTATAGTTTTCTCACTAAATATGTTACAAAATTATTTCCATATCTTTTGTAGATTATTTTTCTAAATAAATAAGATGTAGTTGAGAATCTAAAAGAAATAATCCAAGGATAGACATACCCTTTTCCTTCTCTTTCTCCCTTTCAATTATTTTCTTAATATTTGTAGGTGTTACATCTATGATATTTATAGGTGCTTGAGATCATAGTGTACTAAGGTGCTTGTTTGACCAACCTAATATAAATACAAAGTAAGCTAGATGGTTGTCTATCCTGAGTAAATTTGACTTTGAGATCATATACGTTAAGGGAAAGGATAATTGGATTGCAAATTCTCTTAGTAGGAGAGTGGAGGTGAATCATATTTCAGTTGTGAGCTCTTAGGATAGATTTGTAGGAGAAAATCTTGCTACAAGTGAAACATGATGATAGGTACCAGCAGCTGAAGTAGAGGTTGGAATACTAGGGTGAAGGTGATAGGAATGAGGAGTAATGCCACACAGAAATTGGCTTGGTCAGATTTAGGAACAAGATTTATGTCTCAGATAGCAATGTGTTGAACAAGCTCATCTTGAGGGAGTTTCATGTCAAGCCATATTCAGGTCGCCGGAGATGTAAGAATACTTTGGCATATATTAAGAAGTTCTACCATTGGCCAACCTTAACAAAAGAAAATGGATGAGTTTGTTGCTAGATGTTCAGACTGTTAGCAGGTTAAAGCTGAGTGTAAGTACCCAACTAGTCTATTAGAACCTATTCCAATTCCAAAATGGAAATGGGAGGTGATTTCCATCGACTTCATTATAGGTTTGTTGACGACATCGAGAAAACATGTTTCCATCATAGTTGTTGACATCGAGAAAACATGATTCCATCATAGTTTTCATTCACGGTTGAGTAAGGCAGTTCATTTCACTACAGTGGAATCTACAAGTTCAGCTAGTGAGGTAGCTCATATGTTATTCAGGGAGATAATGATGTTGCATAGTGTTCACAAGAATATAATATCAAACAAATATTTCAATTTCACTTCCAGGTTTTGGAAATAGTTGTTTGCAGGCTTGGACATATAGTTAGCTTTCAGTACAAGTTATCATTGACAGAAAAATCTACAGACAAAGAGGTTCAACATGATTCTTTAAGAAATTTTAAGGATGTATGTGATGTATAAGTAGAAGAATGTGTTGATTATCTTCCACTGGTAGCATTTTCATATAATAATGGGTATCATAAATCCTTGAGGATGATCTCATTTGAGGTTCTCTATCAGTAGAGTTGCAATAATCCTATCAGTTGTAGTGATTGAGTGAGCATATTGTTGATTAGAACAAATATTTTCACAAATATGGAATAGGAGATGTAGGCTATCAGAAAGAATTTAAAGGTACCATAGGACATGCATAAGAATTATTTATATTAACACAGATAATTCAAGGAGTTCGAATTTTAGGAGCATCTTTCCTTTTGCATCAAGCCCAAGAGGAGTTCCTTGAGGAGTGGATCATATGCCAAGTTGGCACCTCAGTATTCTTAGATGTTTAAGATCCTTGAGAGAATTGAACCGATAGTCTACAAACTTGCACTTATGCCAATAGTTAAAGCCCATGATGTTTTACATGTTCCATTTCTTAAGAGATATGTGCAAGATGTTGATGATATGATTTATTGGTATGTCTTGTAGGTGGATCTAGAGGAAAAGTTCCAGCCAAATGTACTATGCATTCTACAATGAAAATAAATCATGCTCTGAAATTGAACAATAGAGTAAGTTAAAGTGTAATGAAAGCACTTTGGTCCCGATGAATCTACATGGGAGATGGTTGACCAATATTGGCTTTGTATCCTTCATTATTTGCTGGATTAGGAAAATATGTGTTTGGTTCATACATTATCACCAAAAGGTGATCACCTAACTATTTCTAACTAGGCACATCAAAACGCACCAGGTAGGGTTAATTTTTTCATAGTAAAATCACTTTCATTGTGGAAAATAATTTAGTAAACCACTTTTATTAAATTATTTATGAATT
The DNA here is from genome assembly GCA_000404065.3 of Pinus taeda. NCBI lineage: Eukaryota > Viridiplantae > Streptophyta > Pinopsida > Pinales > Pinaceae > Pinus > Pinus taeda. Next base: position 181,605 of record APFE031259800.1, on the reverse strand, counting down.
TAAATAAAAAACCCCATCAGAATAATTAGATAAATAATTATTTATTTATTTTTCTCTATGAATAATTATTAAATCATTATTTAAATAATTGTTTATTGTCACGTTTGACTAAATCCCCTTGAAATAATTAAATAAATCATTATTTATTTATTATTCATTAGTTACATTATTGGAGTAATTGTTAAATCACTATTTAATAATTATTTCAATTTCACACCATTATTCATCCTCATGAAATAGTTAATAAATCATTTTATTTGTTAATTATTTCTAAATAAAGATATTTAACCATTTTAAATATATTTTCATTCTTCAAGAAATATAATAAAGTATTCTTAAAGGTTATATCTTGATTTGGTCAATATTATTTTATTATTCTCCATTTTCAAGCTTAACTAAATAATTCGTTATAAATAGGATGGTTTTCCACGCATTCTTCACCATGATCGTTATTGTCGTCTCTTTCCTTTTAAGCTCTCATTTGAGTTCTCCATATTGTTTTGTGTTTTTCACAAATTGAGAGAGAAGATCAATTACTGAAGCATCAAGAACATCAAAAGACCCATCCTTTAAAGGGGGATTTGCATAGCCTTTTTGTAGATCTCCTTCACCAGGTGTTTTTATTAAATAATTTATTTAATTAAAGTCTTTCCATTTGGGCCATTGTGTTAGATATCTTCACTATTGTTTGAAAATTTTCTCTCATGAAGATGCATCTGGTATCTATTCTCAATCATGTGGCCCTTTTTCCTCCCGTCGACCCATCTTCCATTTTGATGAAGACATCATGGAAACTATGACCACTTCTGATTATACTTGGGATGATATTCCCCATTGTGTGTACTTCCTCTTGTAGGAAACCCATGACCAATATGTTGTGGAGTCCAAATAATTCATTCATGGTGAGGTCGATTGGTTCAAAAACCCCTTACTTCGAACCCATTAATTTGAATCACATACTCCTTGTGGCCATTACCTTGCCACACAATGTTTCTATAAGGGGGCATCCATTTTTTAGAGTTCAAGGGAAGTAATTCTCCCCAACCTTGTTAATGCAGTTGGTAGTGTTGACTCTAGTACCAACATTCTTCTGCATTTAGAAGAACCTCTAAAGTCTCATATGACTTCAAATCACCCTCACGATGATCCAGCTAATCATTCATTCATCTTACATCAATGGCCTAGTGTCTTAGACATTATTGTTGGTCAACCATGGTGTTTTATAGGTCGGCATCGATTCATATTCAAAACCAATCTTTGTTATAGTGACACCATTTATGCAAACCTAGAAATCTAGTCCATTTGATTCATATATACAATGCTAAACAAGATTGGTAATCCACCATTTCCTTTCTCTAACTATATCTATCCACTCTTCCCATAAGAAGAAATCCATAGCATAAACAAATGGTGAACCACATAATCAAAATGTGCTTGGAGTCCATTACTCCAAATACATCTAGTATGTACATTACATACTGGGGGGGTTGGGGGGGAACTTATGCCCCTATATCTCACCATGATCCTCTACAGGATCTTGTGCCAGGAGTGACGAATGCTTGAATCCATTATTTGACGAGTTGAAACACAATGTCAGTTCATAAGTTCATGTAGCTAGGGGCATCGTTCCCACCTTTTCATAACCATTCAGTTCCCCACCATCATCACATGGTCACGTTAATTATCTCATTCTTGGGGGCATGACGAAACCCTTGGCAACATCCTCACTTGATTAACATAAGTCTCGGCTTAGATCACAATGATCCAAGTATGGTTGACTATCCTCCCATTCCTTGGATAATTTGTCCTACTAGCCTCTTTGGTGAGCCATATACACATTTCATATTGTAGATCACCGATACCACATGTTCAAACATTCTACTCCATGTGATACCACCAATACCACTTAGTCCCCATTTTTTACTTACTTGTCGAGGATGATCCTGGAACTTATATATTAGTTCATTCCTTTATTCATTTCTTAGCATGATTCTTCATCAGGAAGCATCCTTCCAAGAAGAATTAAGGCCATATTTATACAAGTAAGGCCACTTTCCTAAAAGTCACAATTCCAAATTCTGTCAGTTGGTTTGTCCGCTAGAACCTCCATAAGATTTAGGACCTTCGCTTCCTCTCCAAATTGTTCACAGCTCACTAAGTAAATGAATTGGATTTGGGGGAAAATATCCCTTTTATAAGAAAATCTCTTGGTTTTTTGTTGCCCATTGCGACCAAACTGTAGTTTTGTTTGATGAACTATCAACACTCTTAGAAATATCTCACTAAGTATATACTTGGTATATGTATTTTTGGTAATTTAACAATTCACCAGGAAGCCATTTTTTCAATGTGGTCTCACACCTATTAAAACTAAATTTCTTTGTTTGATTCGTCGATACTCTAGTACTACTATACCTTTGGATGGTTTAAATCATGTGTATTGTTTTGTAATGAGTTCCCATTATTTACTTATGTTTCCATGGTCCCCTCTAGGTCTCCCTAATGTGGTAACGTCACTAAGTCACCCTTGTTAAGAGAATCTAAGATGAGTTACCCTCGTATTTATGGCATCTATTGTGAGTTCACTTGAGTCCAACTAAGTGTTCCATATAGTGTTGTGTTGCATCCATCCCATCTTTCATATTTGGCCTCCATCTCTACTATTTAGTCTTTGTCGAGCCCCTATTAGATTCATCGACCGTCCCATCTAGAATCTAGTTCATCACTGCGAGGTCAACCACCGTGATTTTTATTTGACAAGGGAAGTCGTCAGTCCACCACCCATATTTTTTCATTCCATAATCATCCCTTGTATGTTTGCATTGGTCACTCTAATATGATTCCTCTTATGTTTGATAAGGATTCCTTACTGCCTTAACTCTAGGAGGCCCTCTTCTATCGACATGAGCAAATTTATTCCATAAGAGTGGTCTAGAGGGATGTGTACCTTAGTTCCAAATTCCATATTTGTTGAATGCCTCAAATCAAGAAAATGGAATCATCATTTCCATTTGACTTGGTTATTTCTCACGTGCTCAACACCAACTCCATGTCGCATAATTGAGCTTTTTAAACTTGATTGTTCGGTGATCCACATGATTGTTCCAGTGATTCCTAGGTGTGCATGAGATGTTCAAACATTATGACGGGGTGGCCGTTTAGGTAGCCCCCCACGTGCCCAGATGACCACAGATGTTGATCCAACCTCAGATGTAGTTTTGCAGTAGTGATGAGTTCAGTTTCCACAACTTGTAAGATCCACAATGCACATGTCTTGTTCAGATGATCGATTGAGATCTTTAGAGCCCTGTCCTATTCAACAAGTCTTCATTGGTTTTGATCCCCCCTCACCATTTTATCTTAAGGGGCATTATGCCTCATGTACTCAGACACTATTTTATTCTAGCTTGAGGGGCATTATGCGTCATGTACTCAGATGTGATTGTATTGAGTCCTGAACTATGTTTTTGTAGGTGCATTATGTGCATGGGATCCATTGCATTATTTTATGGCCCATTGATGTTAGTGTATCATGTATCATGTACTTTCTAGCACAGTCCCACATTGTTGGGTTCATCATTATCCTTTGTACGCAGTTATCTTGGCAAGTATGGGTATGCCTCCCCTGCCTCATTTGAGATCATGTACTCCCACATAAAATAACGCTTCTATCAATTTAGTAGGTCTTGCCACCTACTATTGCTTCAGTTCGCTCTCTCTCTCTCTCTCTCTCTCTCTCTCTCCCCTCTTTGGGTCCCCTTCGGTGTCTTGTGGGAGTTGTTAACACTCAGGTTGTCCCTAGGCTCCTGTAGGGATACAGCCAAAGTAACCACAAACCAATATTTGGATTGCAGGTTCTAGCCCACCTGCAATCAGAGAGGGCTCTCTCTTAATGATTTAAATTTGTTGATGATTTTAGGCTATCTTTTTGGTTCAGCGGTTTTTGTTTGTGTTTGGATGGAAGGAAAATGCTTTCAGGCAGAGAGGTAATTCATGAAGTGATAAGTTTCAAGCCATTGGGCATGGAGTCATGGGTTAGGATTACCAGTGCGTTTTCTTGGTCACAAGAGGAATATGGAGCGGGATAGCTACATATAACACAACTTTCAAACTAAAGGATGATTGATATGTAAGGAATGAGAGGCACTTAAGAATCTCTCACTCAACTTAATAGAGGGAAGGATGATCTCTATGTAGGGGCAATGAAGAATCCCTGGATAACTGTCTAAGGTTAGGGCAAACATGAGCCATGTGGAATTCATATTTATGCCTAAATAGAGGAAAACATAAAGAAACAACAAAAATTGAGCATAGAGTGTATTTAAACAAATTCTAAGCTAATCTTCTTTTCTGCTGTTTAGATGGTAACTTATGAATGGAAAACAGAGGTAAGAAGCACTTATTGAGTTATGCAACAGGACAAGAATTCCATAATCACTCTTCAACTAGTAAACACAGTGAACAATCCATTCTCCAAAGCTCATAAGCAGTCTTTGATCATAGAAACTATCAGGTATTACAGTGTCAGTCACTCCTGGAGCAAAATCAGCTAAAAATAGCTTGTTGACCAACCAACCAACCAACTAACCAACCCTTAATACAGTATTGAGGGCTCTTTTTATAGTGCAAATATCTCAAACTATTTATTACAAATGACCTTAACAGGTCTGCAAAAAGAGCTTTCTAAACCTAAAATTGTGCCAAAATTAAATGCAGGTAAATATCTATTGAACTATGTCAGAGGTGTTGGGTTGTGTTATATTCTTTCCACATAGTTAACAGGGGGTTTGAGGGGTACCCGTAAGCCCAATTTATGGGGTCCGGGGCAGCGCCCCAAAAAATTTTGGTTTTGGACCCTATGTTAGGTTGGGCGGACCCACCTATGGTTTTGTGCATGATTTTCGCACATGTTTTTTGGACGCGATGGTTTTCGGTCCATGGTATTGGATCGATGGTTTTTTTTTCCATGGTATTGCACGTGATGGTTTTTTGGTCCATGGTATTGGATGCTTCGGCATGTATAAATATGTATTATCACATTGAAAGGAAAAGAATGAAAAATCAAGCTCATAGTCTCGGTTTTGAGATCCAGTGGGAAATCTCTGTGTATATGTGTTTTATGTGTTATGCTCTCGCATTTTTATTTTTCCTGTGATTTAGAATTCGTATGCAAGTAATTTCTATATGAGGTTAAAACGTACATTTGGTATCAGATCTATTTTGGCTTCAATGGGACGCCTTTGTTGCTGAGGGGTTTCGCTCGGGCCTGTGGTAGACCCTGTTCAGTGGGAGATATGTGAGATCGATTCTAGTGATGAAAGAAGATGGCGAGAAGCGGAAAGATAGAGATTGAGAAGTTAAATGGCCAGAGTTTTGAGTTGTGGAAACTCAAGATGGACGATCTGTTGGTGGATAAAGATCAGTGGATCGCGGTAGATCCGGGTACTAAACCAACGGGAGTGACCAATGAAGAATGGGAGAAGTTGGATCGGAAGGCAAAGAGCACAATACGATTGTGTGTCTCAGATTCAGTATTGTTGAATGTATCAGGGGAAGCTACGGCAAAGGCTATGTGGGACAAGTTAGGGAATTTCTACCAATCTAAGTCTCTGGTGAATAAACTATTCCTGCAGAAAAAGTTGTATAACCTGAGGATGAAAGATGGAGACTCGGTGACAAAGCATTTTAATGCGTTTAATACTCTGGTAAGTCAGTTATCATTTGTTGATATTAAAATTTCAGATGAAGATAAATGCATCAGTTTGTTGTGTTCTCTACCAGATTCGTGGGATAGTCTGGTTATTACAATAGGTAGTAATGCAACTGCTTTGCAGTTTGATGAAATAGTCTCAACCTTGCTGACGGAGGAGATGAGACGAAAAAATATGTGTTACACTGAAATTTGTCACCATGACTATCTGCAGTTAATATGGCTGCATCAATAGTCATATTATCCTCCTTGTCAAGCCTTATACCTCTGCTCTCCATATCAAACTTCAAAAAAGAGAGAAAGTCATTAAAAATCATGTTTATCTCT